>OOFC01013848.1:0-24292 GCA_900323345.1 Pseudochromis fuscus | reverse complement strand
TAATTAAAAAAAAAATCACATTTTCATACTTTAACCACCTCATATACTAATTAAGTTGAGCCTGGTAGCTCTCTGCTGAGCTGTGTGTGCTACATATGAGACACACTTTGGGAACTTAGAGGGGAGAGTGTGACCCCAGACTGGTGCTATATTTACTCTCCTCTATCATGGGAATGCTGCCTATCTGTTTAAAAGGGATGGAACATTTTCAGGAGGTTTTTCACAGGGGTTTTCAACCTGCATATCATTCATTCCTCCTGAAAAATTGTTCACATTTTTATATTTCCATATCAGTCTTCACAGTTTTCTTATCATTTTTCTTGTTGCTTGTCTGCTGAACTGTCTGCTTGTCAATCTTTTTTCCACTTCTGACAGTTTGCGTTTCCCAGCTACTTTTTGACATTTAAGACTAAATGTGAAGACTTCTAATTTCAGACTCCTTTTAATGGCCAAAGGCATGAAGATAGGGTCATACTCATTGATTAGTTTTAATTGAATGGAGATGGGGGGGAATTGTTGCGACATTCATTATCTGAACGAGGCCATTTAGATTGTGAGGCATTTGATTGGTGGTGAATCGTGTCTTGAGGCTGATAATGGCCTAATTGCACAGTTGACCGGGTCATGTTCCTTATTTTAGGAGAGAGAGTATTTTGACTCAGGTACAGCCCAGGAGTCATTCAATATTTATACTAAAAGGCTCTGAAACCTGTTCATGTACTAGTGTGAGACCGAACAGCTATTCTAAAACAGAAAACCAGATGGCAGCAGGTCTATGCTGTTTGAAAGGCTTAGACGGTAGAGCTGCTGCTGTACTGGGATTTGTGTGGACTTTGGATTCAGCATTGTGTTTACTAATTCTTATAAATATAAGACAGGATTGAATACATTATTTTGTAGATGAGAGTTTTAGTTGAGGACGAGTGTTGTTTTAACAGGCTGAACAGTATTCTGCCATATGCTGCATCTGTTCAGGGCCTCATCATAAAGCCTTTTAAAAGCCTCAGTATTTTTGTGTCCATTTTAAAACCTTTGTGTGACTGGGCCTGGTCTGTTGCTTTATCTTTGTTTTATTTATTACCATTTCTTTCTCGTTAACTCAGATTGGGACAGAGAGAAGCTCTTAGAAGCCTGGATGACCAATGCAGAGGAGTGCTGCCAACGCTCAGGGGTACAGATGCCCAACCCACCTCCAAGTGGCTACAATGCGTGGGACACCCTGCCCTCACCCCGGACGCCACGCACCACCCGCTCCTCCATCACCTCCCCAGACCAAATCAGCCTCATGCCTGCCGATGAGGAGTCTTCTCTGGTGAGAGATGTCCTAAGGTGTGACGGTACATGTACGATTTGGTATAGGGGCTGCAGTTAGGTTCACCCTGTGATTGAAGCAATTACTTGCAGAGTAGTCTCGAATTTCCAATCTGGGAGTGAAAGTGTGAAGACATGTGATGGAGTAAAAGTTCCACCCAGGACTTTTTGGAAATGCACTTGTTGCTGTCCACCAGCCATAGCGAAGAAGAGGGTCAGACACTGTGATTTTTACTAATCTCCTGTTACAAGACGTTTTATTCAGGCTTTCTGTGACTGCGACTTCTCTGCTCACGCTGTACATGGTAATCAACTGCTCACAATGTGGAGCTCACTCTGAACAAAAGCACAAACCTCTGACAGGTTTTCTGCACAGACAGTTCCAATAAGGTTTACTCAGAATGGCTGTGAACTCTGCTGACAATAAGAGAGAAAGGCAGCGGTGTCATTCTCCAGCTGAAACTCCAAACTCCAAACAAAGCCTGTCAAAACGTTACTGCACAAACATGGAACATACCAAACCAGAAATGGAGTTTTCTGTCACGGCTCCAATCAACAAAGTTGGCCAAATAAATTGAATGAAGGAACAAACAAGAAACCAAAAGGATCTCTTTAACAGCCAAATCAGGGCTAAGATCCACACATGCAAATGAGAAATTGGGGTCTGTTTTTTTCTTTTAAAGTTCATTTAAAGTTTAGAAAACTTTAAATGCCAAAAGCAGATGCAGTTGATGAGAACACAATCATAGTGTCAGTTTTACTGTACTTATCAGTGAGTAACAGGTAGCCCCAGGGAGCAGCATGTTTCCTTGACCAAGAAGCTGCTGTAGCAGGAAAGGAAAGCTGGAAGCATGGAGGTGCACAGACTAATAGTAATTGGCAGTGTACCCATAAAACTGCACATGAGTGTGTATTTAAATCAAGTCCCTTAGGTGCCACATATTTCCTGAAGTGTTGCTGCTGTATTCTTTAAATTTTCACTATCACACCTGTCTTTCAGTATAATGTTTCCAGCATTATATTGCTAGCAGTTATTAGTATTCATGGTTGGGGTTTGTCCCCTCGAATATAAACACAAGCAGGACTTTTTCTACCCCTAGGAAAACCAGCAGTATGTTAATTATGGTGCAGACCAGTTTCAAACACAGGAGAATATTAAAATATCTCAAAAATGCTCGTATGCAAATTTAACTCTTTGTAAACCAGTGTGTGGGACCAAGACTTTCCACTGCAACCTTCTGCTTCTGAACATGAAGGATTTGTAATTAAATACATGATTTAAAGCACCTTAATTTGAGTTATATACAGAAGTGATACTCTAGCTGTCTGCCAGATGTTTTCAGAGTTTTACATTTTTCCACTTAAAAAAAGACATATTTTTAGATTTTAGCCACGACAGCTTGGATGACTCATAGATATGCCCGTATGCTGTCAGAAGAAGGAAGAAGGTGTTTTTTTTTTCCACCTCTGTGATAACAGAATCTGCATGTCTGCAAGGTCATCACGGACCCGTATAGTGAGAAGATGAGCACACCCCCTGTTTAATTGACCACATGTTGTCCTGACCTTGTCTGGGATTTCCCGATAATTATCAACATTGATGACAATTTTCTCTGCAGTCTTCTGTGTGAGCAACTGTCAAGATGGAAGTCACACTTGATGATGTGATTTGTCCTGCAACTACACAGTTTTTATTTGGCTCGTAGCCTTGATCTATTTTTATGTTGTTAGCAATTTATCCATACACCTATAAAGACTATAACAATGACACTGTTGGCATCAAGTGTGGTGGATAACAACTGGGGTGCCAAGTTGGCTGTGGAGTTTGGATGTGCTCAGTGTTTTTATCAGTTTAATTACAGTAACTTTCACATTGCTATTCAATAACACATAACACTAAATCGGGCACATTTGGAGGACACAGTGGACTGTTTTTGTACACTCAAGTAGGAGCTGCACTGTAGATCTTGTAAGTAAATGGTACTTTCTTCTGCCGTTATGTATTTAAGAATTTAGATACACAGTAATAATGGAGGATTGATCCTTTTAATAAATCTTGAGGGTCTTATAAGAGTTAGGACTTTGTGGTTTTATCATCTCTAACACCTGACCCTGGTGAGCAGGGAGTGTAAAGCAAATGAAATGACACTGATATCTGTTGAACAGTCACACCTGAAAGGTTCAGAAGTTCCATCTTTTTGAATGAATGGTTTATCACCGGTGGACATTTCAATCTATAATTTTTTTTCATATGAGATCAGCTGTTAATAGACAATAGCTGAAGCTGACAGACTTATCAATACTTTTTTGAGATATTTTAGGTTGCATTTGTCTGACAGTATCTTATGTCGTGGCTCTGAAGAGGCGTGTCTTTAACTGCGCTCTGCCAATCGACCGAGTGGACTCAAGGGCCTGTTTAAAGGTTACAGTTGATTATATCACATTGTGCTCTTTCACAAATCAATACTTACATTGTTGAAGCACACTGCCTTCTTTATGTCTCTTGTGAGGGTCAGTCTTTCACTGTAACAAGGCCTTTGTGTTTCCATGTGTTTGTCTCTGTTTGTTTGTGACTCCACTTGCTGAGGGTGTGAGAAAATTCGTCTGATGACAGTAATAGTAATGAGTGAGCCACATACTAAGAAGAGGTCATACTCTCGGGGGCAGTGGCTTTTCTTCTTGGCTACTATTGTGTATAATCACATTCCACTGCATATCACAATGAAGCTAATACCATGCCACTCCGACAGGATGCCCCTGGTGGCCCGTTCTCATATTGAATTTTTGTTTTAAATTCCACAGTGACTTTTTCAAAGGCTTTGTACACGTGGAGCTGCGATGCACAATAACAACAATCTATAAATTGTATACAGGGGCCTTTTGAAACTACACCACAAATTCTCTCATGATTAAAACCACAGACTGTATACAGAGATGGACAGAGCAACCGGGGCTCAAAAATGAGGTCAATGTGGAAGTGCAAAAAAAGTGCAGTTCTCCAGCTGGCCACTAGATGCTGGCTCCAAACAACTCTGACTCCAGTTGACTTAAATTAAAAATCGTCATTTTCAATGATGAAATACTCAGTCAATACATTTTTCCACAAGTCAGTCTGGTGTCATTAGCTAAAGTTAAGTCTTCTCAGTGATCTCTGAGACCAGATCTGAGTCTCAAACAAACTGGATCGTGTCCTTGGGTTTAAGAGTCACACACGTCTCCTCACTTCTCCCTTCACATCCAAATAAGCCTTCAGGCTATAAAAAAATCAACATGACGATGCTCAGATGTTTAAACTCCTTCCTCCCACAAACCAACAGTCGATGCTTAAAACAGACAAAAGGGGAGATGTCTGATACATAATCTGTCTCTCTTTTGTCTCACAGTGCGGTATCTGCATGTCTTCCATCTCCGTCTTTGAAGAACCTGTTGACATGTCCTGTGGCCATGAGTTCTGCAGAGCATGCTGGGAAGGGTAAGTCATATTTTGGTTTGGTCCGTGGATTCTCTGATAGCCTTACACTGATTCTTAATGTTTTTCTTCATGTACCCCATTGTTGTCTGCAATTTATTTGTGCTTTCCCAAGGTTTCTCAATCTAAAGATCCAAGAAGGAGAAGCCCACAACATTTTATGTCCAGCGTTTGACTGCTACCAGCTAGTGCCAGTGGAAGTCATAGAGAGTGTGGTCTCCAGGGAGATGGACAAGCGCTACCTCCAGTTTGACATCAAGGTAAAGATGAAAAACAGAGATGAGCACTGGGCTCTGGGCCCTCTGCACAGACTGTTGACATAGTATTGTCAGCCTAGGACATAAAGACAGGACTTTGGCAGTTACATTTCACTACAGAGTAAAGATTACACTGACCATAGATGCCAGTTGACTGACATGGAAATGTACAAAGGGGCAAAAAACTTTAAATTAGAGATAGATTGAATGAATTACAGGTGGTCTTTACTTGGAAACAGATTTTTGTCTGTTTCCACAGCCACTGAAGAAGAACATTGAGGTTTTAAAATCATGTTTTACCCATTACATTGGCTCTTGATTGGAAATTACAAGAGGTGCAACCCAAAAATACATAAAGCCTCTTTGTTTGAGTTGTCAAGGAAACAAGAAAATGTTTTTCATTTAAGCTGCACAGGCATCATATTTATTTCTTTATTTATTTTCCCATTTTTGGGTCAAGATTGAATTCCTCACAAAATAGGGCAGCACTTAGGACTTGTTATTGTTGGCTGACTGATGGTCTGGATTCAAAAAAGAAAAAATGCAATGCGGAGGGAGTCTTTGCAAAAACACAATCTGATCAGATTTTACAACCCTTTTCAAAGCATGTGCACCTTGTTGAACTTTACAAGGTGGCAATGGATTGTTTCAATGATCTTTTCAAGCACACACTTTCATGCTTGTGTTGAATAATGTCACCTTGACTGAAATCTCTACAGCTCACAATAGATTGTTGAACTACTGAGTGAATTTAATCATCTTTGCTTCTTCGGTTAACAGGCATTTGTGGAAAACAATTCAGCAATCCGCTGGTGTCCCGAGGCGGGTTGTGAAAGAGCAGTACGACTAAACACCCAGGGACCTGGGACTTCCACCTCAGACCCTCTAAGCTTTCCCCTCCTTCGGGCACCTGCTGTAGATTGTGGCAAAGGCCACCTCTTCTGCTGGTCAGTAGTTAGTGCTGCATCACACACATGAACATCTCTGTTTGTCTATGATTGTTTTAGCCATTTAAAATGTGTGGTCTAATAGCGTAACGTAAGCGTATTGATGGAGATCACAGAAAATAAAATATTGTCAAGAAAATATTTTGATGTTTTGATTGGGGTGAAGTAGAAGTCAGATAGGAATTTCTTTACATAAACACATGTGGGGTCTAACAGAAAATAGAACAACAATTATTATTATGATAATGATGATAACAATGATAAACTAAAAAACACTCAGAGAGCACAAACCTCCATCATGGCACAATCCAGCTATGTTGATACCCATGATATCAGAGAGATCAGATTTTCCTGCATTCTTGTTTAAATATAGGATCCCACCCTCTGATCTTGACTAAAATTCAGTCATTTGTTTCTTGGGTAATACTCTTTATGTTTAGAAAAACAATCATTGAAATCTCTTCTGTTTTTTGAAATTGATAACTGACAGAACAAACACACCAACCAACCTACTTCATTTTGTTTTATGGGTTCATTGGGTTCACACCTGTTGATTCACGTGTTAATGAAAATGGACCTAACATGAGTTCCACTTTTGTAGTTCCCTTGACATGGGAGAGGAGGGTGGAAGGCAGATTTCTCTTGATGGTGGTTGATGTTTGATTTAATTTCATGCAAATCCAAAAGACATAATTGGGGTTCTTCCTGCATACTTCTATCTGTTTGTAAATAATGCAGGGAGTGTCAAGGTGAAGCCCATGAGCCCTGTGACTGTGAGACCTGGAAATTGTGGCTGCAGAAAGTCAATGAGATGAAACCAGAAGAATGTGAGTACCACCATTTTTAAAAATTTTTTTAGTTGTAGGGCGTTTTTCTCTGACTTAAAATTCTGATGTGGTTTTTTTAGACATAATACAAAATAGTTTTTTTGCAGTAATTGCGTCCATACGTTCCCATTTTCATTTATTCCACCATCTCCTAGCTCGATGTTACCAGTGGAGCTGTATTAGGTCAGCTGGTGGTAAATTGTTATGACAGTGAAGTTTAGTTTATTAGCCAATCCCCCTACTTGCCCAGATTTTTTGGGTTGCCGACAAGTGATTGATTTGAAGCTAAATTGCCTGGAACTCAAGCACAGTAATTACAAACAGTTTAGCGCTGGGCCAATTAAAATCCTCCATGTTGATGATAAATTATTAATTAAAATGAACAACCCCCTCACTGCAAGTACAGAATGTTTAGAAACAGTAATTGGACTGTGGGCAATCTAAGAGATGATTTAAGATGCCCCAAGTCGCTCCAAAGTGCTACTTCGTTGATGTGACAGTCGAAAGATAAAAGCAATTATTTTGTTTCGGAACCATCTTCCCCTTCGATTTCCCCAGATTCTGTTTTATCTTGGCATTTCAAATGGCACATCAGAGGTGCTTTGATAATAGCCAATTATTCTGTTTGTGTGTATGTGTGGGTGGGTGCATGAGCGTCTTGGGAGATGTTAGCAAAATATATAAGCAATACACATTAGTCAGGCAGGACAATTTCCCACTCAGTGCAGTGTTCTGTTTTGACGCTGTGGTAATAGCCATTCTCATTCTGTCTCATTATGCCTTTATTTGTTCTGTTTACCTCCCCCTCCTCCTGTTGAAGTGGCTGGTGTGAGTGAAGCTTACGAGGATGCAGCCAACTGCTTATGGTTACTCACAAACTCCAAACCCTGCGCCAATTGCAAGTCTCCGATACAGAAAAACGAGGGCTGCAACCACATGCAGTGTGCTAAGGTGGGTGTGGCAGGGAGGTTATACACGCTTTTCTTATTAATGCCACATGCAATTAAGGGCCTTTTTTTTTTTTTTTTTAACAGGAAATTCTTGTCACAGTTATGAGTAGATTAAATTCGCCTGAATGAATAATTCACAGGTGTTACACATGCTTTATACAGTACACTGTTTTTTACATTTACAGTAAAAAAAAACAAACATAAGATATTTTTCCAACTCCCAGGAGGTTGTTAACTTGAAAACATTTGTTCTTTTTTTTAATTAAAAGTGCAAAATTCTGGTTTTACATCACATAAAAGTAAGTAGTTACAATATGTGCAGTTAGCTCGATTTCTAAACATCATTTTAAATAATATTCCAACCATAGACTGTTGATAGAAATGGCCGAAGCAACAGGGTCTCAAAAATGAGACCAATGCGCAAGTGGAAAAAAGTGCAATACTCCTGATGGCCAATAGATGCTGGCTCCAAAAAAAACTTAAAAAAAAATAAAAGAGATTCTGATGTCATTAGCTAAAGTCAGTTTTTTTGGTTAGTGATTAATCTGATGGGTTCACCTGAAAAACATTTCATCAATGGCTTCAAAAAGAGGGATATTTAGGGGCATGGTTAGTTCAAATGACAGGTCTTTTCTCCAATGAGACCAGCCTTTAACATGAGTCTCATACACATTGGGCAGTGACCTTGGGTTCAAGGGTCAGACCCACATCCTCACTCCTCCCTTCATATCCAAATATGGTCATTTCTGGCACCAAACAGCCAACATGGTGACGTTCAAAAGACAAACTCCTGGCTTCAAAATGCAACAAACCAATCGGTGATCCCCCATTAGTTTCATCCATTTGATGTGCAGCCTATGATTTAGGACTTTTGACATTTTTCTCATTTACTGTGCATGCAGAGTTATGCAGTGTTACCATGTACTTCCATTTTATCTCTTAGCTTTGTACATCACATGGCTACATTTTATCTAGGCACCAGAATTGCCCTTTTTTTTTAATCTATTGCTTGAATTTTTTTTTCATTTTCATTTTTATTTTTATTTGTTAGTGGGAGGAAGGGAGTTGGTTTTCCTGTCAACATAATTGACATACTGCACTGATAGATTAGCCAAACCATTCCTGAGGGTAACTTACTACTTCTCAGTGTAAACAAACAGTTAAGTGGAAAATTAAGTTCCTTTATTGAGACACACCATATGTATAAATGTCAGAATCAAATGCACAGATGGCCACATTTCCACACTTTCCCCTAAAACACTGAAATTAACCATGTTCACTTTTTCCCAAGCCTTCATCTTACACCAAGCCTAAGCCAAAATGTCAGGCTTGTACATACTGATATTTTATGATCTATCTGGAAGATTGCCATAACATTCCCTGAGTGGATTTAGATCAGGCTGTCATAATAGTAAAAATATTTAGTATGCTGTTATCAGTCAGGACTTTTATATTTATAGCTTTAGTATGCATAGCAGAGGGGCCACTGAGGTGCTTTAGAGTTTTAGTCTTTATTTATATTAGGATGTGTATCTGTGGATGCACACTACGCATAGATTCTAACAAAATGTTATTTCACAAGTGGCATGGTGTCGTTCTGTTCACAAACAGTCCATCAAACAGCTGCCAGGTCCACTGGGTCATGTAGTGAGTCAGCGGCTTCTGTCTTGGTGGACCAGAGAGAAAAATACAGAGGTGGCTGAGATAAAACCGACTTTGTGGTAGAGGCAGAGAGTGACACTGATAATCACACAGTCATGTTGCCTGACTGAATTTCTGTTACCACGACTGTTGCTGGGGGGCAGAGCAGCTGAAGAGCACAGTGCAGTCATACAGCCAGGATCTTTTTGTGTCTGTGACAGCCCTGTCACTGTCTGCACTGGTTAAAGTGGCTGACTAGAGATGGAGATTAGTTTTGGAGGAATGGAGCAGCTTTCACAAGCTAAGAGGCCGCGAAGGGCTCAGCCTCTTGACCTGTTATTACCTGGTAAGAAATGGCTTTACCACTGTTGCTTGGAAACACGAGACTCTGTGTTGCCAAGGAACCTTTGTCTTTTCACTGCCATTTTCTTCTCCTCTGATGTGGCTTCACACTTTGTTTTTTGTAATCTTAAGCTTCTCAATTTCA
The DNA here is from genome assembly GCA_900323345.1 of Pseudochromis fuscus. NCBI lineage: Eukaryota > Metazoa > Chordata > Actinopteri > Pseudochromidae > Pseudochromis > Pseudochromis fuscus. Next base: position 14,403 of record OOFC01013848.1, on the reverse strand, counting down.
CACTCTGTCTTTTTTTTTCTGGTTTAACTGTCCCTCCATTCGCACCCCCTCCCACTCTTTGATTTTGTATTGATTTTTCTGGAGTGTCATGTAAGCATAGTGTTCCCAGGAAAAACAGACGTCTCAGCCTGTGTGGTTTTGTGTCACTCTGGCTAACTTGTCACCCACTGAAGTACATGTGGCGTGGGGAAAGAAATCCTTAACACCCAAATAGGCTGCAGATTGGAGTGGCTGTAGTGTTTTGTTGTTCTGCAGTGCTCATTGGGACTTGCTGATCTCAAATGTAGTCTGAGTGCCTTCTAGTGGCAGCAGGCTACGAGGATTCAGCGCTAGTTTCAAACAGCTGCCTCTTGGAACCTCTGCCATTTGTAAAAGAGGAAAAAAAAAAATAATGAAAAGAAGATTGAGAGAGAGATAAAGCAGACAAGTAAATAGATTAGGTCGGGGGGTGTGGTACTTTCAAAGATATGCTTCACCCTTGTGCGTTAGGATTTTTTAAGCGGTACAAAGGATAAACTGTTTTATTTTTATTATTACAGCTTTCTGTTACGCCACATCACTTGAACCATGGAGTAATTTGCTGTGAGGTGAATTTATTTTGAGTTGGATTAAATGGGTGAAAACAAATACAAAATTAAATATTTGGAACAGGATGATTTTAGGTGTCACTTCACACACCAGGAAGTGGTGACTTGTTTTCTTTAATGCCAGTTATAGAAAGAGTACTGTGATTTTTCCTGTTTCGCACCTTGTCATGAAATGTAAATGATCTCACTATAGCTGGGTTGGCATCTCACCAGAAGAAAAGCTAATGTTTCCACTGTCCCCCTGCAGTGTAAGTATGACTTCTGCTGGATCTGTCTGGAGGAGTGGAAAAAACACAGCTCGTCTACAGGGGGCTACTATCGCTGCACTCGCTACGAGGTCATCCAACAGGTGGAGGAGCAGTCAAAGGAGATGACCGAAGAGGTACACACACCCACACACTGGATTTACAAACATTCATTCATATTTTTCAGCCCGGTTTCCTGTACTCTTTCTGAAGTATGACTTACCACCACTATCTGACAGTAAGTGCTAAATACTAAAAGACTACTCCAGCCACTCAGCAGTACTGTCAGACTCACAATGAACGATGCAACTTTACTTGTGTTGTTCAAAAAGAAGTGTGCTTTACTTGGAAGAAGGATGAGAGCATGCTGTGACGGCAGCAGCAGCAGCAGGGGGCAGACACACAAAGCAGTAGTTATACCGGACAATTTCCGCCAGCGTTTAGTCTGCAGAGGAAGTCACAGAAACACTTACATCCTGTTAGATCTCTTTATGATATAATAAATGTGTTGTCAGCCTCACGTAACAGTTTATATGTAGACTCCAGTTGTTTGAGTTTCGACAGGGTTGCCTGTTAAATTGCAATTTAGGCCATTTGTGATCTCAGGATTCATGGTTAAGTTTCCATTTTAGAATAATTCTCATGTTAATCAGCATTGTAGTTTGTCACTGTGTATAAATCAGATGATGAGATGTATCCCTTTTAAAACTACCTAAATAAATTCAAGATGTGAGGTTTTTTGTGTTGTTAAATACTTTAAATTAGTTCAATGTAATATACAGTAGATACATTTATTAAGTAGGTATGATATTTATATAAGTTTATGATCTGTAATATGATGGTGGTCAACGTCTAACTTTTAGCAGCACATGTATTATGTTAGCAGAATAATTATTCACAATCAGACAAATAAAGCCCAATCCTTCTTCCTTTCAGCAAAAAACCAAAACATTTCTATCAAGCATGTTATTGTTGAGGCAACATTTAAACTAATCAGCTGTTAGATCAGGTGAGCAGCAGACATCTCCCATCATCCCCTAAGGTTGTGCAGTCAGAGGGACGCTGCAGCGCCGGCCTCCAAAACCAGCAGCTGCCTTGATCTCGTGAGGTGCCTACGCTTGTATGACGTCAGAGCAAGTCGGGATCCAGTCTGACAAATATAAACAGGAACACATTGTGCTGGGATCACCGGGGTTTGGGTCTGCACAGGTCTAACTCATCTCAAACAAGCCTAATATAGCTTCAAACCACCACCCTCAAGCAGGTGGAGCTGAGGAGTTGGCTCCATAATTAAAAAAATATATTAACCTTGAGTGACATTACTTACAGCGCTTGATCAGAAAAAAAAGTGGACCTAAAGGTACAACATAAATTCAAAAGAACAGAAGATGATAAGATAATCCAACAGAAAAGCAGCCGGGCAGGCGACCAAAAACAGGGAACAAATACACCAAGATCCAAAATACAAATGCAAAAGGGCAGGAAAGCATGGGAATGGGATGAGACGAGACAGAGGCTGAATAAGTAAGTGAAGCCAGGCGAATACAACAAAGACCAGAAGTAAAGCTAAAAAAGACACACGACACACTTTTACGAACTAAAACAGGAGGAGACAGAGAGGACCAGGGACAGACAACAGTGATCATGACAGGGGCAATCCCCTCCTCAGTAGCTGATAGTGTTATAGTTAATTGGAAAAGCAAATAACCTAATGCACACACTGCATCTCATTCTTAACTTTGTCTTTTAAGAAAATGAGCAGATTGCAACATAATGCACCAAACACCATCACACCCAGTTCAATTTCCAAGGAAAGTCTTGGAGGAGAGAAGTCCTATTGATGAAAACGTACATATGCAGACAGTCAAATCACAAATATACAAAGTTTCAAAACATCTCCGTTAAGTTTTGACCATGAAGCCATCCACAGTCCCTCCCTACATGGAAGGTGAGAAGAAGTCCATTCATAGTCTTAGCATCCCCCCTCCCGCCAATCACAAGTACTTATTTCAACTGTGGCACCACTTATTCTGACTGCTCACAACCACAGTAGTCACACTTTCTCTATGAGTGGGAACAACATGCTTGGGAGTTTATTGACTGTGACTGGTGTCTCATCGCGGTTTTGCAGGCAGAGAAGAAGCACAAGAGCTTTCAGGAACTCGACCGTTTTATGCACTACTACACACGCTTCAAGAACCATGAGCACAGCTATCAGGTAAACAGGACTGGCTTTGCCTTCCAATGATGTCTGCTTTGCATAGTACACAAACAGCCACGCAGTGAATGTAGCCAGTGGGAACTTGCCATATAGTGTAACATTTGGCACTTGACCTCATAGGTGGGCCGACTCTCCAATACATCAAACTTTAAAATGATTGAAAAAATATGGTAAATTTGTATTGTTTACATCAGAATACATTAATTTTAATAAAAGTCTGTTGGCTCCCACCTTTGTTATTAATTTATCTAAGCTCATTTTCTGGCAGTCTCTTATACATTCATTGTTTGGTTGGGCAGGCTTCTCATGATGGTTTCACTCAACAATAAACCCTAACAGCTTCTGTCTTTCTCACAATAGCTGGAGCAACGCCTGTTAAAAACAGCCAAAGAGAAGATGGAGCAGCTCAGTCGAGCCCTGAGTGGAAGTGAGTGTGCAGTCTGCCATAACAGTGTCAATCTTTATTACACATTTAGACGCATCTTAATCTAGTCCTCTGATATTGAGCTTTGGGAAGTGGGAAGGAGGGATAAAAAAACACAGAGGTGTTTTAATAATGTATTACCAACAGTGGGTGCAGTTAATATTCAGCCGGCGTGTCTAAGTTACAAGAAAGCTTTGCTTTGTATTTAAGCTTTGTCTAGAGTCCTTTAAACCCCAATCTGTGCAGGCAATTACAGTCTGTTTAGCATAGCCAAGTTTTTTTCTGATACACAACAGTTTAAATTTCAGGAGGTTCTGATTGCAGTGGTGTTGCCTACATAATTGTGGCTCCCAGCTAAGGAAAAATGGAAATGAGCCGAACTCAGGAGTCATGAGTTTGGCTCAGCTTAAAGTTTTTACAGTTCATGCTTCATCATACAACTGCAGTCAGGTTTTAATTTCCAGAAAGCATCTTTGGCTATTACTTTTGTGTACTCTGATCAGAAGCTTAATGCATTTACCACTTGGTTTGTACTCTGTGTGTGCTTTGTTTCTTTTAGTTACTCAAAATGCCAATACATGGTAATATACTACTAATAAAGAGATGCATTGAAATCAGCAAGGATACAGTAGAGTTTGTTTTCCTTTCAAAAACAGGAGCTGTTAAGAGAATTTAAGTTTACACTTCACCAACAGCCAGCACAGTTCTTCATCAGGATAGACAGCACAGATATAACTTAGAATAACAGTATCTGCAGTTGATTTAATACAGTGGAGCTGTTCCTCGTATGATTTGTTTCAGGATTTCTCATCATTTAGTACTGATCTGCTTTAAAGTAAAGTGAAGTAATTTAGGCTGGAGTAAAAAATGTCTTCTGCAGAAGTAAAGCAGACATTCATTTTTTGTTATCTGACTCTCTTTCCCAGGGGAAGGAGGCCCACCTGACACTACATTCATTGAAGATGCAGTCCTAGAACTACTAAAGACTCGCCGCATCCTCAAGTGCTCTTATCCTTATGGGTTTTTTTTGGAGCCCAAAAGCACAAAGAAAGAGATCTACGAGCTTATGCAGGTTTCAGGCCCTACTTACTGAGAAGAAAGACAAATGTTCACAGCAACCGGGCTTATGTGGGCCATTAGAGATGTGGGACGAACAATTTCTACCTCATCATCTTCACAGTCTGCCTCAGTTATATCTGTACATCTCAGCTTTTAGTTAAATATCTAAGGTTATATAATTTATGATTGCAAGTACAGATACTGAATGTACTTTTATGCTATCTTTTATAATGCAGCCTTTCAGGTACTGTAAAATAAATGGGTGAGGCTCCCATAGGTCTTACAATTTCTTGAAGGCTTGTAAAGTTAATGTGTTTTTGAAGTACATACATAAACAGCTGCCCTAAAAGTTGTTCACTTCTAGTGTCACTGTGTCCTCACACATCCCAGTTTCGGAACAGATTGTATTTATGAGACAAACTTGAAATTCTGTATTCATACACTACTTTTCTTAAAGAAATATTTCAGCTGTCTTTCTGCTCGTAGACGGACCTGGAGATGGTGACTGAAGACTTAGCACAAAAGGTTAACAGGCCTTACCTGCGAACACCACGACACAGGATCATCCGTGCGGCCTGTCTGGTACAGCAGAAGAGGCAGGAGTTCCTGGCCTCAGTAGCCAGAGGGGTGGCTCCCAATGACTCTCCTGAGGCCCCCAGGCGCAGGTAACAGACAGACCAGCAGCCCACTGCAATACATCACAATACTGCTTGTGTAATAGAACCATAGGCTGTTTGTAGAAATGGACGAAGCAACAGTCTCAAGAACAAAGCCAGTGCACAAGTGCAAAAAAGTGCCACTGGATGTCAAGTCATTCTGATGCCATAAAGTCAGTTATTTTTATTAGTCATCTGGTGGTCTATCAAAAACAAAACAAACAAAAAAAATCATTTAGATCAGGGGTTCTCAACTTGGAGGGCCAAGACACTGCAAGTTTTCCTTCCAGCTGGTCTCTAAAGCAGGTGATTTAAATGATTAACACCTCCTTTAATTTGAGGGAAGGAGCTCATCAGAGAGATCAGCTGCTGAAGAGATGGTTGGAAAGAAAACCTGCAGGGTCTCGGCCTCCATGGCACAACTTGAGAACCCCTGCTTTAGATATTGGGCTTCAAAGAGAAGAATATTTATTTAGCTCGAGTCTCATACACATTGGGCAGTATCCTCAGGTTCGAGGGTTAGACCCACCTCCTGACTCCTCCCTTCATATCTAAATACTGTCACTTGTGGCTCCAAAACACCAACATGGTGATCTACAAAACTCCTTGCTATGAATTCTGAGTCCACAAACCCATGGCTGATTTCATGACAGCTTCGTCCATCCTATATACAGTCTATGAACAGAACCTGGATTTGAAATTGTATGGAGTAACTAATTACCTATATATTGTCAGCTGTCATCCAAAATCTTATACTTAAAAACAAATTCTGTCTGATTTGCAGTTTTGCTGGAGGAACGTGGGACTGGGAGTATTTAGGCTTCGCATCACCCGAGGTAACAGAACAAACCGTCATTAGTTTTCAGTGATGGCTTATTAGTTCAAATGTCAGCGGTGCATGTACGCTGCATGTTATGGTCTGAAAGGTCAGATTCTGTCTGAAATTTTCAGAGAAGTTTTAGATAACTTTGTAAAAGATACCTGGTCTAAAATGATCATAATTGTCTGACTGAAAATCAAATCAGTTTAAATTAAATCAGCCAAATGAATGGTTGAGTCCCGCTGAAGACGCAGTTACATTACACTTGCAGCTCTCATCAGCAATCACACCCATACTTCAGACTCAAAGTGGTTAATCAGTGTACTTGAAACAGATACCTGTGATTTGTAGTACCATTTATCTGTGAATAGGGAGCGCTTCATTTTCTGCAATAATGCCGACACTACTCTGTTAATGTGACACCTAATCAGCTTTAATTGATTGCAGAAACTTAAATCATGATTATTATATAATTCAATTATGTAATTCTAAATTATAGCATTTATTAAAGTCAATATGTGTTTCTAAATCTTCCTACCATTTCTGCTTTGAATCTGGCCGTGTAGCAGCACTGGTAAACCGTGGTGACCCAAAGATCACCATGTTATTCAACACAGTGGAGCAAGCCAGATGGTTCAGTGTTCCCCTGTGAACCTGTTTGGAATGATTAAAAGCACAGTACTCTAGCAAACACCTAAGTAGGTTGCTCCCGATCATTGCACATTAGTAACAGGTGTTTGTAGTTAACACTTACAGTCATAAAACTGTCGACCACATAATGGTTTGATTATTGACCTGCCCCCTTTTTCTGCACAGCTCGATGCAAGCTCTAAATAATGGTGCGTAAGTCAATACATCGCAGTTACTACTCCAAGTTTCAATTATTGTTTAGTTTCCAGACCGTGGCGGTTCTTGAACATACAGGCTTTTCTTCTGAAACAAATTGACTCAGGTTAAAAGTTGCATCACTCCTTAGGCTTCATGTAGCTTCCATGTGAAGTGCTGAAGACATGACATAAATATGCAAATCTTACATCAAACACAAGTCTCCTCAGGTTATCGTGCTCATCTCTTAGCAGCACAAAGCTCCTCAGTAGATGGTTTTCACGGCAGAAATTTTGACTGGTCACAGCAGGGAGAGCACAGGTGGCTCAGTTCCACTAAATGTCCCACTGAGCCGTGTCAGTGAACCGGGATGCACAAAAGCAGGACCTCCTCTGAATGGAATGCAGCCATCATTAATACACCTGTGCTTTCCCTGCTGCGACGAGTCAAAAAGTCTGCTGTGAAAAAAGGTCTATTGACAGGAAAACAAATGACAAATTCAGTCCTCTCTGCCAGTTTGATAAACGAGTTTTGAAACTCCTCTTCCCCTGCCTGCTCAGCACCCTGCAGGGAGGCAGATTTACTTAAGGTTTGCTGAGTAAACAGCCACAGCTGGACAAATATTGTTATTATTCAAACAGGACCCAGTGTTTTAATTTAGCTGTTTTTACTTATTTCATAGTTACTTATTGTAAACTAAAACAGCAAGGTGCTAGGCTTGCAGACCTACCTCGTCTGGAAAAAGACATGATGATAGGACTCTAGACAACAATTTGTGGCTTTTTTTATTCAGTTTAATCGTAAAATCTGCCATTAAGTTGTATAAAGTTGTGTGTGGATTATAAAATAACATAAACCATTGACTATATATAGAATGGATGAAGCTAATGTGTCACTGGTTGGTTTGTGAAGTTCGGCATTTGAATGTCACTGTGTTGATTGTTTGGAGCCACAAGTGACCATATTTGGATATGAAGGGGGGGAGGTGGGTCTGACATTTGAACTTGAGGACTCTGCTCAGTGTGGATGAGATTTGACTTCAGGTTTAGTCTCATTGGAGACGAGACCTGTCAATCAAACTAACCACAACCCTAGATATTCCTCTTTTTGAAGCCTAACATCTGCTTAGTGATGAAATGTTTTTAAAATGAACCACCATCAGAATAACTTGCAGAAACAAATGTACTGACTGAGTATTGGATGCAGAGTTTTTTGGAGCCAGCATCTAGTGGCCATCGGGACTACTGCACTTATTTGTACCTCTGTAGTGGCCTCATTGTTTCATCAATTTCTGTGTGCAGTCTATGGTATAAACACACTGCAAAGGTGAAGTATCAGTTTTTTAAACTCAAATTTGATGTCTCTGCTGTTTCACATTAGAAATGAAATTTACATTTTGCCACACAGTTGCACTCAATTAAAGTAACTTCTGTGTGTGACTGCTGTATTATCTATGAGACCTTCATGTGGATCTGTATCCTTAGGATTCTTAAGAGAAACACCCTTAAGTTTACAGGATAAAGAAAAAGATTTCATTAAGCTATGCACAAACTACAAAGATGTGGCTTATCTTCAAAAGGAAAAAAAATATCAATGCAAATTCAGGTGAGATTCTCAGCTCACCTCCAGCCTCTGTTCTCCTGCAGGATTTCAATAACAAATAAACCTGGAATATTCTGTTGTTGACAACAAATCATTTTGGGCACACGTTTCTAAAAGTTCACAGTAAATATTGTCACTAGATGCTGAACAGGAAGCCATTGTAAAAAAAGAAAAAAAAGTATTTTATTTTTGTCCCCTAATTAAGAGCTTCTGTCTCTCAGCAGCAGTACTTAATGGGAGCACCATCGTAATAATCAAAGCCGGATGACACTGCCTCACAGGCACAGCTACAGATGGTCCGCTCTGTGCTTCTTACAATGCCTGCAGATCGCGTCTTAGTGGACTATTTTTAGGGTGGGGGAAACATGAAAGACAGAGTTTGGATGACAGGCTTTTGATTAAATATGAAAGTGAGTTGGTGACTTTTGTAAATGAACGAGACGAGTGAACGAAGAATGCGGTTGATCATTTCATGAGGTACTGATATGCTGATGTGAAAATTCACTAACCTTTTCTCATGAAAGCATCCTTGCATTTATCAGTAACTTAAGAGGGTTGGCACTGGTATTGGAGTTTTTTTTATTATTTTGGCGCTCGACCACTAGAAGTACTGTCTCATTAAATCAGGACCCTAAAAAGATATGACTCTAACTTTGTAGGAGTTTCTAGAATATTAGTTAAAATAGTCTGTCCACTTATGCCTAATATGCAGCCATAACATGCAGTAGTAGCAGACTGTAGACCTTAGTAGTAGATAGAGGAACATTTAGGGGTGGGGTTAGTTTGATTAACAGCTCTGTCCTCCAATGAAAGCAGACCTGAACTCCAGTCTCATACACATTGGGCAGTGTCCCGGGTTAAAGTGTCGGACCCACCTCCTCACTCCTCCCTTCATATCCAAATATGGTCACTTCCTGCTCCAAGCACCCAACATGACGACATTCAAATGCTGATCTCCTGGGTTCAAAATGCAAATTCACAAATGAACAGATCAGGTCATGTTCACTTCGTCCATTATATTTACAGTCTATGGTTCCCCAACACCCTGCCATCAGTTCAGGTTTGACCTTTGTCAAAGTCACTCAGATCTTTAGCATTACTCCCTTTATCTGTGGGTGGCTATAATTATTTTTTTTTGCTCATCAGTGGTCTTGTATTATACATCTAAACTAGGTATATACTACCTGTTAAACTTCTCTTTTATGACCTAATTAAACTGAATTACACCACTATTCATCTGATGCTTCACATGATGGATCTCATTCTCTCTAAATTAGTCCTTTTTATCATCAGCGGTAAATTAATGCCATCTTACACACAGATATCAATAGATATATTTAGAAAAGTACATTTACAAACTCCCCTACATGCTGTGTGAAACACAGAGTACAATAGATGATTTTACAACATTTAAACATTGCAGAAGTATCAAATTACAGAGTCTAGTCCATCATAATAAGATGCTCTATGTGGTGCCTTTTTCTTTAAAACTGACAATACCAGTGTTAGATGGTTTTTAGGCAAGTTACGTTTCTTCACACCCAGTATAACTTTGATCAAATATGTATTAAAAAAAAAAATTTCCAGCAGCCTTTGTGTTTTACCAGAAAAGGAAAAATACTGAATTTAATTTACTTTTGAATGACATCAGTCTCACATTTCTAGCATTCCCGTTGCTTTTGAGATTACTTGGGCATCCGCACGTAGTGTGTTCAAACATGTCAATCTCAATCCTCATGTTACTTCATTTGCAGTTCCCTGCTAGTGAGCGTGTGCTCTGTCTGACTTCAGTCTCGACTGGAACTTAATGACTGAAATTTGTGGTGTGGAGATGAAAGTGTGTGAAGTCGGCTCTCCTGGTGCTGAGCTTTCCTCGAACCAAAGACTCAGACCAGATTTGAAACAAACTGCCTCACTGTCTGAACCAGAGTTACCATTTTACAAATTCACTTATGAAACATTCATTAGAAGAACTTATATCAGAAGTTTTTAATAAAGCTATGGGTTGATTTTTTTGAGTTGGGGACATAAAAAATAAACAAACTCCCAGCATATTGTAAATGAGTTGGTGGTGTGGTGTTTCTATGGTGTTATTTGCTCTTGTTTTTAGGAGTACGCAGAGTTCCAGTACAGACGGAGACATCGGCAGCGGAGACGAGGCGACATGTCCAGTCTCCGTAGCAACACACCCGACCCCGATGACCTCAGTGACAGCACTTTAGGTACTGCAGTGGATAAACACAGCGCGCGCTCTCAGAGTTTTATTTTTGTTGGTCGTTATCCTCATATTTGGACATTCATTTGTCCCTGTTACTTATTTTTACTGCCTCATTCTTTATTAAATATCCTTTTATTAACTAAGATGTGATTTTATTACACATCTGATTCTGATTGGCCTGTCAAAGTCAAATTGTTATTCTGGGTAAACAGTGGATTTTCTCTAGACTGAGGGTCAGTGCACTGTAAAACACTTCATGTAAACTGGATCAGTTGTATCCAAAGCACATCAGGCAGAGCAGAAGTGACCGCACCATCAGAAGATCAGTACATCAAGCTTTATTCACACAGAGATAGAAGCAACTTCACAGATCCCGAATTTGCTAAATAACACACGCAAGACTTTAATTAGCAAAAGTCCAGTCAAAAGACGGCTGTCTCGAAGTGGTCTCAGAGGACAAGTCGCAGTCTCTAAACCACTTCTTTAGAGTGGAAATGAGGCCAAATGCTTGAAGTGGGCTGACAGATCAGCATTTCAAAGTAGATGACTGAAAAGAGTCTTATTTACTGATGAATCCAAGTTAGAGATTAGTGGCAGTAACAGCAGGCTGTAGACAGGAGAGAGAAAGATACTGAAGTGTATTAAACCCGCACTGAAACACCATGGTGGGAATCTTCATGTTTTACCACTGTGGACATGGACACTTGCACTGAACTGACTCCACTGTGACCGATGAGAGGCAGCGCTCCATCCTTCAGAGACATGCTCCTCCCTCTGGTTTGCACGTGTGGAGAAGTGAGACTTGAAGACTTCTTTGTGAGAGCAGCTGGAAGGAAATGTCCGAAAATGAGGGACAGGAGGACAGATCAGAGTAGATCTAAAATGTCACTGCTCTACATATGCTAAAAGTAAAGTGCCTTTAATAGTTTCTATTTAGCAATTCACGTTAAGAAGAATCAGCATCTGTTGTGACCTTTTGACCCTGTTTACACTTACACAGAGTTTTTGTCTTTAAAAGCAGGTTTGTTCCAACAAGCATCTTTGAAAACTTGCCTCATAGATTTGAATCCACACCATCTGTTGCAGCTCTTCTTGTTCTCTAACACTCTGTAGATGCGGGGTCACTGTCATGCAGCAGACAGACGTTAGGACTGATCAGGTGCCTCGTTGACTGTGGGATGCGATTGATAAGAATCCAAGCCTCAAACCTCCATTAGTGTTTGCTGTAAACTACATTAATCTCATCACCCTCCCTCAGTTTTGATGCAGTGATTTGCACAGAATCCAAATTAGGCTCCAAACTCTGGAAAATGAAAACCAGCTCTAATTCAATAAGCCAATACGTCTAATGCAGCAGTCTTGTCCATCACAGCGGTGCTTTGTTTTTGGCAGTGTGGAGTAAAAGAGGGATGATGCCTGTAGTTTGGAAGCCAACTGATAGATTGTGTTGTGAGGGAAAGATTAATTGATTTCAGTTGACGATAATGAATTAGTAAATTTCCCGGGGAAGTGCTGAAGGTGCACATTCTGTCAGGTTGCTAATAATTGATCATTTTGCAGTGTTCACTAAACTGAAGATGATTTTACTAAATGTGATAATTAGCAGTGGATTAAAATGCTATCCAAGTGCTACTGTAAAGACTCAGTTTGATGACTGGGATTTTAACATTTTTGTCCTTTTTTTTTTTTTCTACAAAGACACACAGGACATGGGAGGTGGACGTAGACAAGGTCCTCTGATGGTGAGTGCACAGTAACCATTTTTATATTAGCTGAAGGCTTTCGACCTTCAATACATATTCAATGTCAGATTATTTCTGAAGGATTGTTTTGTTATGTTGCTGTGAGCTAAGTTAGTCTTAATATGGATTTTGTTTTATTTGTTGCAACCTCAAGACAACATTTTGAGACAAAATTGAGTCCAAAATAAAACTTCAGGGATAATGTGGCCACAGAAGTAACTAAAATGTTTATAAGCAGTTCAGTAAGTTGAGGTCTAATTGGAATAAATGAATAATATTTATCACATGACAAGAATGAAGAGTAGAGGTGTTTTGGCAGGTTGACTCTGATGACGACATGATGAGCTTTAGATAGGAGTGGACCCCCCAGAGTCTCGACACTGATGGAGGTAGAGGAGGAGGATGAAGGACTTAGAAGAGGCTCTTGATGAATGTGATGAGGTGGAGATGGGGAGGAGGAGGAGGAGGGTTGTGAACAAATCAGTCTGAAAGGCAGAATGACAAAAGAAGGCCTGGAGATTATTGAAGCTAAGAAGTGACGTGGAAATTATGAAGGGGAGAGTTTGAGAGCGTGGGAAGTGACAGATAATGCAGTGGAGTCGCCCAGTACCCAGTGACCCAGCAGCTGAAAGGGGAAACATCTTCCTCAATGAACTTATGCTAAAAAGCTTCATGTTTGGTGTCAGTCTGCGTAAAGTCACAATTCTCTCAGTTTTAGTCCAAAAACTATAAAGAAGAATCAATGAGCCACATTGTTGCACAGCGTGGACAAGTTTACCTTGAGTCACTTCCACATCCACCGTCCTGACACCACGTCTGCAGAAAATAATCCCCTACGAAGAAAGAGTTTACTTTGGTTTGAGGAGCATGTCCTGAAAAACCCACTTCTTTCAGGTTTTAGGAGTTTGTTTTTTTCTCCTCTAAGAGTAGTGCGGTGTAAGTAGGGCTTTGGGCTGACAGTTACAGACTGCCTTGGAAAGTCCAAACTACTGACAGACAAACTAAATTACTGTTATTTTGTAGCCCGAGCTTTATATTTTACCATTTTGGAGTTTTTAAAATGTAAAACCTCAAACACGCTCGGAGCAAACAGCAACACCGCGACTACAAAATAACTGTCACTGCCTGCAGGTTCGTGTCAAACTGTCAAAACAGCAGCAGCTGTTATCGTTCTCGTCGTGTCCTCGTTTACATCTGCAGATCTTTCAGTGTCTCTGCCAGTAGGTGGTGCAGGTGTGAAAACTGCTGCTGCTCTGTAACTTGGATGATAGTGGTCGTGTTTGTGCTCCTGCAGGGTCTTGGTTCACTGGATGACGATGACCCCAACATTCTGCTGGCCATTCAGCTGTCACTCCAGGACTCGGGGTTGGCCGGGAGCGGGTCCAACCACGAGCTCTTCGCCAACGAAGCCTCGCTCGGCGCCATTGGCACCTCCCTGCCTTCCAGGCTCGAGCAGAGTGCTCCAGGTGTTGAGGTCCTCCCCAGAGCGTCTCTGAGCAGCTCGGAGTTGCTGGAGCTGGGAGATAACTTGGCGAGACTTGGCAACATCAACATCAGCAGCCAGTACTCTGCCGCCACTGGTGTTTCTATCTCTGTGCAGCACTGTGACAGTCATCACCGGGCATACGGGGCTTCTGTGCCAATACCAGTGGCTCAAGGTGGCAGCAGCTCTTCAACAGGCCTCTTCTCTTCTTCGACCGACACCACAGACTCGACCACATGCGGCAGCCACGACCCGTCCTCGTCCTCTACACTGGCGGCTAACGCTAATCTGCTGGGCAATATCATGGCTTGGTTCCACGACATGAATCCTCAAGGTATCACGCTGGTCCCCCCAACCTCCTCTGACACCGACTCAAACCTGGGCTCACTCCATGCGGGAGGAGGAGGAGGAGGAGGATGCCTGCAAGATGATGAGAAAAGTGGCGTCCTCCCCGAAAGCAGAAAACCCCTGGAGGTGATGGGAGATGTGGGCTTCTGCTCTCAGAGACTGAGTGACATGGA
>OOFC01013847.1:0-10230 GCA_900323345.1 Pseudochromis fuscus | reverse complement strand
GCCGCGCTGTCCAGCTCCCGCTGAATGTTCTCATCTGCGACTAATGACAGAAAGGTTTGCACCTCGTCCTGAGTCCACGGGGCAGGATTTCTAGTAGCTGATGCCATTTCTCTTCTTGTTGTTATTTTAAACACGTCTGCACGGTTCGGTGAAGATTTAAAAAAAGACGTGCTTGTGGGGACAGATTACATGCAGCGCAGTGATGACGCAACGACACAGTGACGATTCCGACCAATAAGATTTTAGTACCTGCTCCGACCTGACCAGGTACTTTTTTTGGAACCGCAGGAGAGGAGGTACGAAAAGTTGTACCAGGTACCAAGGTCCAGGTACTTTTTTTCCCGTGTGAATGCGCCATTTCCGAAACGGAGAGAAGCGACATGGTCCCAGTGTGAATGAGCCATTAATCACCTGGACAGTGTTGGACCTGGACCAGGGTATGAGAAGGAGCTGGTCCAGGTACAAGTGATCAGTGATCATCAAGCAGGAATCTAAAATACAAAGACAAAACTGCAGCTGCTCCAATGGTCGCATGAGGTTTTCTCATTGACCAGATGAAAGGAAGAAGAGATGAAGCTAACGTGATGTCACCCGTTGGTTTGTGGACTGGCAGTTTTGGCACATTTGCACAATACGGTATGAGCTCCACTCAAGTGGGCCCATGGTGTTCTGACCCCAGGTCTCTGGCTGGGGGGTCATCCCTGTTCCACTGCCTGGCTGCTGCATGAGTGGTGGGCCTTCTGGTTGGGTCTCCCGGTGCTGCCCCCTGGGTAGACCAGGCTCCCTGTCGGCCGGGTGAGGATGACGGTGGGAGTTAGTGTTGGGGACCAGTCGGGAAGCTGCATGGACGATGCATTCCTCGATGCAACACTCAGGGTTTGGGAGGGCAGCTGGGTGACCCCAGCGTCAGCCAGCAGCGGGATGCTTGTGTCCTAAGTTTAACTTGCACAGTGGACTCACACAACATCCACATCCCTATGCTTCAACCTGGGGCTCGGGGACCAGGTCACTGTGGCAGGGTGGAGGATGTTCTGGCCTCTCTGAGCCCAGGGCCACAGGGTCCCACCATCCAGTCACTGGGGTTAGTGGACAATGGCATGGCCTGGGGGGCCTCTTGTCAGTTGTCCCCCTGTGGGCCTCCCCGGGCAGCCTCCCCTGCTTTCTGCTGGTTCCTCCTCGGGCTGGAGGTGCAGTTGTCCTTGGATCATGTGGTCGTGAGTTATTGGATTGTTAGGTACTCTGGTGGCCCGGTCAGGGCCTGCCTGCTCCTTAGGGCCGGGGTGTGTGGTTGTAGCCTTTAACGTCAAATAACCTCCTTAACCAGTGAAAAACCACACACACACACACACACACACACACACACACACACACACACACACACACTAGAGGGTGACATGGGAGTGGATTTTCACTCCTGTCCCATCCCACTCCCACAGAAAAAATCCCGTCCCGTCCTGTCCCGGACCATACTGAAAACAAAATCCTGTCCCATCCCGCTCCCGGTGAAACGACTCCCACTCCTGTACCGGTCCCATTTTGGAGGTCAGCTACATAAAAAAAACAAAAAAACAACTAATGTTGCATTTCACTCATTTATTTACTATTTTCTGCAACAGAATACAGAACAAATTGGAAAAAATTGAAAGAAATAAAACTACAAATAGAAGAAATAAACCAATAAAAGTGCAGGAGATTGAAATAAATAAAAATACAACAAACACAGATTTCCTTCCCCACTATTTCTCCACATTGCTTCGTAGAAACACCAGTGCATCCACAGTTTCTGGATTGAGGCTGGAACGAATCTCCTGACTTGATGCTAGATGGTATTTTTCTTTTAACCATTAACCATTATTACCAGCAGTCAGTAATTCGCAGGTGTGCCTTTTCAGCTCACTCGTCCCTGACTGACTTTATCGACCACTGAACAGGTTTTACATGCAGTGAATTCAGTTCCAGCACCATCACTTTCTATCCTCCAGAACTTAGACAGATCTTTAGATTTCAGAGCCGGTTGCGTGAGTCTAATGGACGCATCATTATTTCTAAGTCTGCGCTGCAAACTCATTTTGATAATGTCCGATCCTCCACTGCTGCTCGGTCCCGCCATCGCTGTTTCAAGAACTCCAGCGCAACCGGAGGCACCATTGCCTTGTGGGTCGTGTAGTTCTTTTGGCTACCGTGAGTGTTTATGTTTGTGGAAAGAAAACTACAAATGGCTGCACATCTGTCAGAGTTTTTTTTTCCTACTCCCGTCTGCTCCCGTGAATTTTTTATCCTGTACCGTCCCAATCCCGTAATGAAAGATGAAACTGACTCCCATGGGATTCCCGAAAAAAATGTCAACCTCTAACACACACACACACACACAGACAACACTGTGTCCACCACAGCTGTCCTGCGATGGTATTTTTGTTTCCGTGTCCACTGCCACTGTGCAGCTGTGTGGACTGGATGTTTTCTTTAGTTTTTTCTTTGCTAACACAGCTTCACACTCTGCTGATGTCACTGCTGCTGTTGTCCATCCTCCCTGGAACCTCCTGCTGTCCTTGCCAGTAAATAAAGGTGCAACAGGAAGTGTTTTTCAGACTCATCCCTTTCAGAGTAAAGCTGTTGTGGCACATTTCATGTTTGAAAATGACCAGTTTTGAATTGAAATCAGTCGACTCCAGAGTTTGTTTGGAGCCAGCACCTAGTGGCTTTATGTGTTATCACACTTTTGTGCACGTCCTCACTGGCCTCTTTTCTGATCCTGACTTCTTCGTACATTTCTACATAAAGTCTACACACAGTACAAGACCAGTCCCCACTGACCCCATGTTAAAACGTCACAGCATGAAAAGTTACAGTGACCCAAAAATGGCAGTTGGTGACATCACAGGAGGCTAACTATAATCAGATGGATTCTCATCCAAATATGGTCACATTTGGCTCCAATTGAAAAACAACCAAAACAAGAGGAAGCAAAAATAAAACATGGCTTCTACAAACCAGTGGACGATGCCTCTGTGGCTGTGTCCATGTTTGATGTTCACTCTCTGGTTATTTTATATTTGAAATGAGAAAATGGATTATTTCATGTAAACCAGTGTCCAGTAAAAATAAAGTCACAGAGCATGAATAATAAATCTTTGGGACTTTATTTCCTAATTGACGCCATCTTCACCAGCAGTAATTCATAATGAATAATTTATTTAGTACAAATTAGTGGGTGTTAAAAGATGGCAGAGGACATCACTGAAGCCAGGTGAACAGCAGGATTCACAAGTTCAGTCCTGAGAACAGAGATCCACGGTGAGCATGTTGACCAGCAGTGAGTCTGACTCAGTGTAACATGACCAGCATCTTCTACCTCCATGTCACAGACTGATCACTGTGTTGAGACATCATGCTGAGCCCTGGACAGCACACAGCAGTGCTTCACTTCAGTTACATTTGTTTGATTCAAAACATTAAGACATTAATATCTGACATCAGTGTCTTTTGAAGTCCCTCAGGGAAGCCATGATGTGCTGGTTTTAAGGAGGAAATACACCACGACACTAACCCTCTGATGTGTTCAGGGTTATAGGATCAGATCAGTGGTCATTAAGTTATAAACAAAGTTCTGTTTTACTTTGTTCAATGCTCACAATAGTTTGTTGATCTGTGGACTGCATCCATTTACCTTTTAACTTCCAGATTTACAAGTTTATCTGTATCTCGGTTTATTCGTTCACACACCAGTGGAAACACAACAAGAACAACTGAGGGTTCAGTGTCTTGCTCAAGGACACTTCAAGAAGAGGAGGATCCATTAGATTAGATATGTATTTGCCATATGTACAGAGCAGTACAGGTAACACTGTATTGTTGTGTACTGCTCTTAACAAATAGTCTTGTGTGTGTGGGGGTCGTGCTGGTTAAGTTGTTTTTCTACTTTCTTCCCATCATTTCAAAGAAAACTGTTTCTTTTTGGAAAACTAATGATAAATGACGAGTTTCTCTCTTTTTTTGTTTAATGTTCCTTCCCAGGCTTCACCGTACATTTCATCTTGCAGCAACACATCTGAATATCCTCAACGCTGTTTGAACCTTTAAAGTTGTCGCCCAGCTGTTTAAAAAATAACACACTGTGAATGACACTTAACATCCAAGGTAAGTAAAATAAAAATATCAAGACCAATCTTGACACCAGACGTGTCCCTCAGACAACTTCTCTTTGAATTTCAGACATGGTTGCTGTTTTTTTCCAAGTGCATGACAGGATCAGGCCAAGGGAGTAAACATTCACCACTCCCCTGATTCCAGTCAATCCACCTGCTCTCCCCCCTGCACAAATGGACCGTGCCAGCACCATCACCGAGTGGTCCATTTTCCTGGTGAGGTAACCACTTCCATTAGTGTTCATCAGCCTGGCGTACCGAGGGACCACTTTACTGACATCTGCTTTATGCTGGCATCCACACGCTAAAAGGCAAAATATTCCTGTGGAGAGAGAAACAGAGAGAGACCCTCTCGGCTATATGTCTCCATGAAAGAGCGCTGGGGCTCCATGAGTATTAATTGATGGCTTTTGGGCCACATCGGGATACTAGTGGATAAAAAGGCTTTTCCTGCAATCCTACAATGTCACGGACTCACATTTAGTTCCACTGATATTCAATTTGTTTGCTGATAATAGTTCCCTTTATATAAAACCATATCACAGGCATTGTCAAGTAGGTTTAGACATTTTTTTAAGAAACTCCAGGAAGAAAACATCAGATAACACTTTAATCCTGGTCTCAGGTCCAAATAATGACCATTATCAACGTGTCGTTTTATAGATTTTCACTTATCAAAAAGACTCTGTGCTGCAGTCCATGTTTGGCCACTAGGGGGCAGAAAACATTCATACCAAGCTGACACACACAACCGCTCACCTGGTAAAGTTATGCTGAATAATTTAGCAGAATCACCAGGAGAACATCATTAGCATTCACTTGGAGCTGTGTTTCTGCCCACTTGATGAATATACTGTTAGTTCATAATTAACTCTGCTTTCAACTATGTTTTGGTCTCCCCCGACTCCTGAGAATAATAGCCTCCTCTTTAGCTGCTAAATGTATTACATTCTTTATCAGGACCAGATTTTTTAATCAGAAATATTTTCTTTTTGCACTGGAAACAGCTCCTGCTGCTGATGAGGCCAAAGCTGCAATAAGTCGCTGAGCTAAACGCTAACATCAGAGCGCTAACTGGTCAGGAAATGTACTCATTAAATCTACTTATTCTTTAGCTATTCTATATCATGAACTCTATTTCCACACACACACACACACACACACACACACACCAGTAAAGATTATGAAACAGTAACACATCAATGATATTAAGTGCAGTACTCATATGCACAGTTTTTAAGTTATGTGTATTCTTTTTTACTTTGAAAATTATAAATACACATCACTGCAGTGCAACTATGAGACGTCCATCCCACTGATTAACACACTGATATTTAATATGTTTCAGTCACAATCTTAATTTCATGACAAATAAAATGACAGTTGAGTAAAAATGTCCAGTTTTGTACATGTGCACAGAACTGATGTTGGTCAGACTTGTGAAAGTTAAATTACTACCAAGTGTTAAGATGTATTTGTTAATGTTACATACCCACCTAAACACTATGATAATGATCCACCTGGAAAACCCAGAATAATAGTTTTTGACCATCTTTTCCCCACATTTAGTCACATTATATACTTCTGATATCAAATTAAGAGCACTATTCTTTATACTTTTATATGAATACATCCATTAGCAGCTGCGCTAACTCCAGTGTTGATCTGAAAAGGCTGTGGCATTAAACTAACTGAATGTTACATCAGTGATGACAGACTTCCCTAAAACTGAAGAACATCCCTGAACAGGATTTTTTTTCAAGGAAGCATTGTTGAAAATAAACATGTAACAAAGCTTCTTAAGCTTCATGGCTTTCAGAAAACCATTCACCCAGACAAGAGGACAATTTTGCAACCAGAAGCTGAGGTCGGGTCAAATTATTTGTCCAATGACGTAGTGTTTCATAATCGAGCATTTCCCTTCAGCTGTTATTCTGCCTCTTTGTTTCTTCCACCTCTCTCTGTCTCACCTCATTTCTTTCGTTCACTGTCCCCACAGCCCAGGGCTTCTGGCCTGGAGTTTTCTCCTGTGAACCCTTTGACAGCCCTGGTATTTGGCGCTGATCTCATCCAGTCATGCCTGGTGGCAGTGGGCATCCCTCAAGCCCCAGCCCCAACCAGGCAGGCCTGCCCGTCTGCCCGCCTGCCTGCCTGGAGAAATGAAATTAGGGAAGACATGATGGCACAGTCATCCTCTCCCCACCCACAGGCTGATTGTATTAGCAGAGCATAAACTCGATTTGGTGCTTTTCTACGGCCATTGGAGAGGAATTGATTTGGATTCAGCCAAACTGGCTCAGCCACATGTCCTCAACCAACAGGGATAATTTCTGAGGAGGGAAATTGGTGGCGTGATGCCGCTGGTGGTGGGGGAGGGGGAGGGGAGGGTCAGAATAAGGATTTGAATTGTAAACGCTGCCCATATGAATTCAGCAGTATCACACTAAGGGCGGATCAGTCCATGCTTATTTTTGGTTATTCAATTAAAATCTGAGTCTGAAATAGTAAGTGGACCTCCAGTACAGACAGGAAATACCTGATTAGAATATATAGCCTAGTATTTCACAATAAAAGCCTTATGAAGTGATGGGTTTTGTCCACTGAAATCCTAGTTGCGAGCTTTCACTCTGAAATGATCAAACAGAGGAAATTAGAAATGAATACAAACCAGCCTCTAATAGCAGCTTCTTACCTTCTGGACTTCAGCTAAATAGAGGCCACAGCCACTATTCAGTATCTGTCTGTCTATACACTCTACACTACATTTTATGATACATTCATTTATGATATATATGTGAAAACAAATGAAGAGTTAAAACACACATGAATCAGACTGACGGTAACTCATTGTATGATTATATTAAAAAAAGGTGAATAAATAAAACAAAACCAAATTGAAGATGAGACTTTTCAGCCTGAAGCAGAAAGAGGCAGGAGAGTGTTTCACTGCTCAGAAGAACTGGGATACAACACACATTCACACAACCACACACAAACACACACAGATGATGTGATGTAACAGAATGACTTCAACACAAACATGTAGTGTCTAACACTAACACACATACACACACCTGTGATCGACACTGACATTCGGACTCTATGAACCTGTGATCAAAGCCTTGTCCTAAGGATGTGACAAAGTAATTTTTCCTGGCAGGAGGCTTCAAAGGGCTTCTCAGCTGGATGGAGGGGCCACAGTGGGTTTGGCCGACCAACAAAAGACACCAACCTGATTTTTTTCTTTTCTCCTGGACTGAAAATAGCTCACTGTGCCCAGAGCAATTACACTGATAGAAGGAGTTGTACTGCATCACCCCCTCACCTCTAATCCAGCCAACTCAGGAAGCTGAAAAAACATCAGGGTGAGGTGGGCGCACATAGTTGGTTATTATTGATCAACCATATGAATGTTGTGACTTCAGTTGATTTATTATCAGTTCTTTATTTATTGAGGTGTTACAGGATGTTAAATCAAAGAGGATCAGGATGCTGTGTCTATCCTGAGGTGTAGTTAGTGACCAGGATGTGTTTGTTTTAGCCCTGGCCCCGCCCACTACTGACCACCAGCTCTAATTTGAGGAAGAAACAGGACACAGGGTCGGAAAGGTTAGCTGCTGTACCACCTAATACATTCATAATGACATACCAGCCACACACACAGGATTGGGCCGTCATACAACTTTAATATTCTGTCTTTTCTTTTCTGACCTGTGGTTGTTCATTTGTTAAACCAAGGTTCCCCTGTGACCGAGGTCCACAGCGAATATGAATAAATACATAAAAATGATCCAAATTGCTCTTTTACATTTCAAAAGCATATTTAGATTCTTTAGTTTGGACACATTCATGTGCAGCCTGATTGGACATTTATACAACCATTTAAGAGAGAATCTATATTTTACATCAACATGTATAAATGTGAACTCAGTGGGTCAGTATGACTGCCTTCTTTATTTAGTTTTAGCTTAGCATCTAGCAGCAGAGACACAGACACATGTCCGTGAACACTGGAGCTTTCAGTTACTGAAGAACTGGATCTTCTCAGGATCAGTAGAGACCAGACACCGAGCTCAAAGTGAGCGACTACTGGAGCCACAGTCCTGAGGTCCATCCCTCCAGACCAATGATATGTTGTTGTGTAGCTGTTAGACGTGTAAAAAGATTGTTCACGTACGGTTCAACATATCAGCTTCAAGTCAAAGTGGTCACATATCCGTGGTAAATCCAGTACATTTATACAGAACTTTTTCACCTTAGCTTCGGACTCAAAGTGCTTTACAAAGGTCTTCAATGACCCATTCACACACACTCACACACCATCGGAGCTACCATGCAAGGTGCTAGTCACCACTGGGAGTAACTGAGGGTTCAGTGTCCTGCTCAAGGGCATTTTGACATGTGAACAGGAGGAGCCGGGGGTCGAACCCCCAACCTTAAGATTCATAGATGACCATATAAAGTGAAAAATAATGAATCAATCAAAATAAGGCTACATTTGGGTCATCATCCACCTAGCTTAGCACAAAGACCTGAGGCAAACAGAAAGATTTAGTCAGGCAAAAGCTGAAAATATGTCTTTGAATGTCCCAAACACTGATCCATGTGACAGGACCATAATCGCTTGAAGGCAAAATGTAACACAACATCTTATTTGAAGCAGATCAAGTATGACTGTAGGTTGGCTAGGATGACACCTCATTCACTTTTCCAACTTTATTTATATATTTGTGTGTTTGTGTGTGTGTGTGTGTGTTTATGCATCCCCCTGTTCACTCATTTATTGTGCAGTCGAACCGTCCTCCAGTCAGGCCTCCTTCCTCCCTGTGATGTTTCGTGAGGCGGCGGCCATCAAACAAACTCATCACATTTTCAGACAATGATAACACGTTCTTATTTCACATTTCATTTATGCCTCTATGTGAAGGGCATCCACAGAGACACACACTCACACAAACACACACACACCCTAACCCTCTTTGGAAGCCTCCTGCCTGTTGTAATTATAGGAGGTCATGGTTTTGCATTGACGAGCAGCCAAAGCGTGGCCCATTGCTTTGTATCGTTATGCTAATCTACCTCCATGATTACTGTGTCTTGGCTTTTAGTCCTCAATAGAACTGTGTAACCGGGGCTTTGGTATTTGCGTGTGTGTGTGTGTGTGTGTGTGTGTTTCAGTGAGTGTGAGTCCAAGGCTTTCAAAGCTTAAATGGAATCCTTGAATTTATTTCAAAGCTCTTTCACAGAGTGTGAAACAGGTACAGCACTTGTACAGGTGTACTGTTTTCTAGGCAAATTATATCTCAATATGGGAATGAGGTGGAAGTGAATAGCAATGGCTTATTTACTAAGAATCAAGATGATTCTTAGTAAATGAAAGAATATTGATTAACATCTATGAACATGTGGAGGAGGGTCTGACCTCAGGCTAAATACAAGAAATCTGAGCAACCGTGACTTTGTCAAAAGCGAGAGCGCTGGACTAAATGTAATGCCATGTATATTCTCAGCTGCTCATACTTTTTGTTAATTTCTGCTTGTAAACACTGTAAAAATCTCAAGTGTACTTTTAGTATAAATTCCTATGACTTGGTTTGGCTTGATTGTGAATAACAGGATCCTGAACAGAAGATGTTTTTAATCTGTTGTTCAGCAACATTAACCTTCCTTCCTACAGTGTGTGTGGTGTTGCTATAGATAACATAACACATCTGCAACCAGACTGTTGGAGGTCCAGGTGCATTGTGGGTAATCACAGTAGAAACACATCAGTGGTTCTGCTGCATCAGTTTTGCTTCTTTTTTAACTGCAATGCTAAATATGTGGCACACACCTTCAAAGACACCATTCATTTGTAAATGAGGATCAATGAAGAAAAACAGAAAGGATTATTCAGCTTTCTCAAAGCTCTGTCACAGCATCAGATGCAGACTGCACATCATCAGCTACACAACTGTGTGTAACAACCTCACCCGTTCTCACCCACACCACAATAAATGAATAAAGACATCATTGAAATTCAGTGCCCCCCCTCCCCCTCCCCCCGTCTCATTTTGATGACAGCACTGCTTATTTTCACGTGTGC
>OOFC01013845.1:30555-61081 GCA_900323345.1 Pseudochromis fuscus | reverse complement strand
TGTATTTTGTAGTATTTACACATTATTTAATTATGGGTTAATTTAACCGCTGCTGGGTTAATTTAACCGAGTAAGATTGGTTATTTTTAGCCATCAGTTTGTTGTTTTTACTAGTTTTGCCTTTACTCAGTATTTTGTAGTTCTTACCTAAAAAAAAAAAAGTTTGGGGAATAAACAACTAAATATTGAGTAAAAACAAAAAATGTTGGGGTAAAAATGATAAAATGTTGCGTAAAAACAACTCATGTTCACTGGTTAAACAGTTTATCCAGCTCTGGATTAAAACCAACATATTTTTTAGTGTGTGGTTTTATTTCCTGGTTTGAGTGAGGCCGACACAAACAGCAGCATTTTTAATTAACTGTTTGAAAGCAGACAAGGTATTTTATTAATAATCATGTGCTATTGTTTTGTATTGTCCAATGAAATTTATCCTCATGTCTTGTAACAGGTGTTTTGGCTGCTTCATATTCAGTCGACTGAGAGGAAACATCAGCACATGCAGACACAGGAGCGAAAACCAAACACAGTGAATTCCTAATATATTTTCAACACACATGAAAGAAAAGGTAAAGCTTATACAGACAATCACACTCCCAAAAGATTTCATCAGGTCATTGAGCAGGTATCCACAAAGAGACTGTCACATCTGCACGCAGCCAATTAGAGGCTGACCGGAGTCTGTCACTGCAGCGAGAGTCAAAGGGCGGCTCGGTGTTTGTCGGCATGTCAGTGTGTTGTGTTGTTTTTGCTCTGTGCACAGTGTCTGTAAAAACACTGATCACAGAACTTTGAGCCTGATTTTTTTTTTAATGAATCGCAACACCAACTTTGCAGAAACCAAAACTGAGCTTGTTGTGTTGTGCAGAACAGCCACAAACGCAGCTGTGTTTATTTCCCTTATCACCTGAAGCATCATCAGATTCAACAGATGGATGTATGAATTACACAGTTTTATTATATCACAGTCCTCACTGAGCTAAAAAACAAAAGTCATGTGTTTTTTTTAATTGTGATGTTTGGCTCGTGTGCTGAAGGAGCCACTCCTGAACACAATGTGTCAGGATTTCCATCATTTCTCAAGCACTTATGAGCTCTGAAAAATGAGAGCAATTGTGGTGCCTTTCTGTTTGTGGTTATCAGGTGGTTGTGACGTCTAATAATAGCTCAATGACACTCTGCAACAAGACACACACACAAAAAAAAGCTTGAGCATGACAACAGCCGCAGTATCAGCAGCATCTGTCTCAGTTAACAACACTCTCTGACACACACCTCACTCCTGAGGCTCGTCACAACAAAGACACACAAAACGCAGCCTCCTGGAAAGCGTCCTTGTTGAAAGTCAAGAAATTCACCAAATTCAAACAGAAGCTGCTGCAGGCACAAGTTTTTCCCCCCCTTTTAATCAAGAGGTGTCAATTAGCCTAATGGGTGCTTTAGTAAGACGAGCTGTTGCACAACAGCTCGAGCGGAAAAAATAAAGCAGTAAATCCCCACTGGTGTGCCTTGACTTTACGTCTTTCTCATACCGTTGATATACTGTCGAGTTTTCAGTCACTATTAATCTGCTGGAGTGACTGAGTTCAACCAGCTGACATTTACATTTTCATCCTAGGACAATAAATGTAAGTAACACATAAAATAATACAAAGTAATACATATAAACGCTTCACATGCACGACTGAGACGATGGAGATTCACCAATGAGCTGGTGCTGGACAGTATTAGATATTATTACCTAGGTAAGTATCATTATGAGTCTTGTCATTATGCACATTTTCAAAGCTCCAGCTGCACTTTTCAGTTTATGTAAATCAGACCTTTATCCACGTCTATGAAATACAATTTGCTAGATAATGTATGCATGAAATTTGCAAACAGACGGCACTATCACTTTAGATTTGCTTTGACTACATCATCTTTAATTTGGTTTTAATAAACCCCGGCCGAGCGCTAGTCAGCTAGAAACGTATAAATGGCTGAGAAATGAAAAGGAAAACCAACATAAAGTGGCTTATGTAAGATGCTGGGCCACCAGAGCAGCATGGATGATACATATCTAATCGTTAATGGTCCTCTCATTCCTTATGGAGGTGTCATGGTTGTTCCTATTTCATTCTGTTGTCGTTGTTGTTGCTTTTCATCCTGCTTTCTGTTCACTCACTCCTGCACCGATTGAATATAGATTAAACAAAGCCAAGTTCACATTTTATTGGTGGTTTCTTTTGGAGCCATAAGTGAACACATTTGGATATGAAGAGGGGAGTGAGGAAGCGAGTCTGTGAACCTGAGGACGCTGTTCAATGTGTTTGAGACTAGTAGCCACGCCCCTAAATCTTTTTGAGGCCTAATGATGAACTTATTTTCATATAGACTACCAGATCACTGAGAAGAATTAACTTTAGCTCATCACATCAGCATGACTTGTGGGGAAAATATTATTTGGAGCCAGCATCTAGTGGCCTACAGGAGTATTGCACTTTTTTTCACTTCCACATTGGTTTCATTTTTGAGACCCGGGTGCTGCGTCCATTTCTAAAAACAGTCTACGCTCCTGCCTGTTCAGACCGGCCACTCCCACCTGCTCTTGTTTCCAGCCTGCTGAATGACCTGACCTCCCCCTCCCCTCTGCTCATTAACCCCTGCAGCACACACTCCCAGCCCTCCACGGCTCACTTTGTGAATGCTGTGTGTGTACCTTGTGTTCCTTTGTTCTTGTGTGTTCTGTTTTTCATGCCCAGCTTGGTTCTATCCAAACTGCCTGTGTTCCACAATCTGCTTTGCCTGCTAATTTGTTTGCCTCTCATCAGCTTTCAATGGTAAAGTTTGCTTTTTTGTCGTCACCACAACCAGCCTGCATGGGTGGTGTACTTGGATCAGCTTTCCTGCACCTCTTGTAGCATCATCATCCTGGGAGAGATCAAGGAGTGATCACTCAGAGCAACTCTGGACTGATCTGCAGTGATTGTTCCCTCTGACGGGACAAGTGCACCTAGACCATAGTAGAGAGCCTCCTCTCAGTGCTGGAGTCTAGTGTTCAGACCTGTACCGTTCTCTTGGTGAACGCCGCACATGCACTCGCCCACTTCATGGGAATATGTTGAAGGATGACTCATCCAGCCATATCACTTTTTTCATCTCTGTACACCAGAGCCGCTGGATGTTGCGCCACTGAACTCTCCAATGTACCTTCATCTCTGTAATGAACCAACCTACACTGTAAAAATCTGTCATTTTGCAGCAGCTGGAGAATCAAAACACACACTAACAGCTTTGTACTTTCAATTTTACATGAAATTTTGTGTCATATTTTGGGGTTTTTACTGTTGATTTAAGGTCACATATGCATGAACAAAAAAACTGATAAAAAGACATTTATTCAAGATTTTGTTGTGAGAAATTTTACATAATTATACAAGAAATCACAAAACCAGTGAATCATTTTCATTGTTGCTAATTGTGTCAAAGTTTTTACTATGTTTCTACTGTTGTTTTATAGATTAAATAAAAGATAAATGTAAAAATATGATACATTTACTCTTTTTATGTGGAAAATGAACACTTAATACACTACATTTGTAAATAAATGGAAATATTATGGATATTAACAAATACAAGTTTTCAATGTTATTTTACATGAATACAGTTTTGTAATTTTATTAATATTTTTGTGTATTATGAACAAAAATATTCTGTAACATTATAGATTTGATCTTACAGAGTGTATCGCTTCATCTCTGCAAAATTGTCAATTATGTAACAGTTTTTACAAACGGGTGTTTTTTTTCTACTGACAGTAACAGGATTGGAGTGAAGCAATCACTAGATCTTCCACGTCAATAATTACCTGACACATTTTTGATTTTTACAAAAAAATACTTTTTTTTCTATCAATTGTCATTTTTTAGGAAAAAAAAATGTCCTTGGTGCGTCAGATTGTGCATAGTTGTAAAGTATGAGTCAGTGAAAAATGCCCTATTTATTCAGGTTTTTTTAATAAGTATTACTATCTTTTCCTTACAGGAAACACTGAAAGGATTTTTCATTTCAACAAAACTACACACTTTAAAATGTTGGATTGTTTCAACCCAGAACTGAGTCAATATGGGACTAACTACACTGGTTAATTTCACCCAGAAAGATGTGTTGTTTTTGACTGGTGGATAAAAACAACAAAATACTGAGTGAAAATAAGCAAACGTAAGGTAAAAAAAAAAACCAACAAATTTTGGGGTAAAAACAACAAAATGCTGAATGAAAATTGTGCATGAAAACAATTCGATGTTGTTTGAGAACAACAAAACATTGGGAAAAAAACTAAGTTGTGGATGAAATACAACTAAATTTTGGTTAAAAATTACAAAATTTTGTGTAAAAACTTAAACAATCCAGCATTATTTAGTCCACATTAACCACATGGAGGCACCATAAGAAACCACATCACCAGTTAATTTCATAAACAGCTCACAAACATGTCACATCTAAATGCTTCATGACTCCATTCTCCACATATGGATAATTAAAGTGCTGACAACCACCAAATATGACTAAAATGCTCTCACATGCTGTAATTACTGTTTCCAGTGTAGTTAATGTTGCTGCCATGATCTAATGAGCATTATACAAACATTTGTAACATAATATAAATAATTAAAATGTTAACATGTATTTAATCACTAATTAACTGAGCAGTAATTAGTAAAATATATATAATATATACCTTGTTCCTCTCTGTGAAATATTTTTCCAACCTATCTGCTGGTCGAGAAAGACCAGATGTGCTCAGTTCGCTTTTTCAGCAAGAACATGAGGATTAAAAATATATATTCAAAGAAAAATCTAGACACAGCATCGCTGGTGGTGGAAACAGTAACACAATGATAAATGATTGCATGGATTTCTTTTTCCAACATCAGCAGTCTCACCATTTTATACATAAAATAACTGAAATTCCCTTAGCAAAGCAAAAGAAGTGAGAAATGTAAAGTTCAAAAACAGTTTGGGAACTGATAGCACAGTCCAGCATTTATCACTTTGAGGAAAAACCTCAGCCTGAAAATGAAAAGAGAGAAAATGACTTTCATCTCAGGCTTCCTCCCAGTGATTGAAGATAACTGGTCTTCTTTGACAGTAATGGCTCCAAAAAGCTTAAATGACTATTTAGTCCCAGTGTGGCTCATGGTGACATGGCTGCCTCAGTATTCACCTACTGTGTGTGTGTAAAAAGTACCAATAATCCTGATCTTAAAATACTACAAGTAGAAGTACACAAGTACATAAGACGTTATTAGATTGATAACAGTTATACATTCATAGTAAAGCAGCATTTTGCTGTTGGTAGTTGAAGCCGGTCAACATAAAACATGGTTAAAGTACTAAATATACAATTTGGTAGTTCAGTCCATAGTCTTGATCCTATCTGAAGGGTCATAAATCTGAGGAGTCGTGAGATTAATGGGGTTGAAAAGTACAAAAACAAAGTTCTGTCAGGCTATGGTTCATTTCGTTGACTTTTCTTTAACCTTGGCTTTTCTGTGAAGTTCTGGTGAATTTTACATACATGTAGAGGAGACATCATGCATCATCTGACAACTACACGCTGCTTCCTTAGCATGGGGTCACAAGCCAAACAATCTATTTTATTAGCGTATCAAATGTTGAGTGTTGCACTGGAGTTGGAGTATAAAGTGTGAGTGATGTACTCTGTAGCTTATTGTTGTAATATTTTAAATAAGATAGAGATGATTAGCAAAACTGCCTGTAAACACGTGTGAAAAACAGACCCTAATAGACTC
Source organism: Pseudochromis fuscus (assembly GCA_900323345.1). Lineage (NCBI taxonomy): Eukaryota > Metazoa > Chordata > Actinopteri > Pseudochromidae > Pseudochromis > Pseudochromis fuscus. The sequence continues at coordinate 55,283 of OOFC01013845.1, read as the reverse complement.
CCTACATTTCTACATTCATCCTTGTGCTGCCTAATTATATGTATTTATGCATGAACTTTAATAAAATCTCTCGAATTATATGATTTTTTTTATTGTCATAGCTTCTGTATCTTTGCATTTCTGTATATTTGTACTCTCTGTACTTTTGCACTACTAGTTGATGTATCGTCTTATGTCATATACCTAGCACAGGATGTGGAGAAACAGTATTTCACACCTCTGTGTGTTTTCCACATATCTCTAAAGTGACAAAGCTTGAATCTCAAATCTTGAATAATGAACAGAGGATGATTAGAAATGCATGGCAGTAAAAGGATATTATCAGGACTTTAGAGAATCAGGTTTTTAGGGAGACCACACACTGGACAAAGCTAAGGTAACATCATCCATTGGTTTGTGGACATTGTGACGCCAAAAGTTCAGCATTTGAACAACACCATGTTGATTGTTTGGAGCCAGAAGTGACCATATTTGGATATGGAAGGAGGAGTGAGGAGGTGGATCTGACCCTTGAAGCCGAGGACACTGCACAAAGTGTATTCAAGTTTGATCAAACAAACTACTAAAACTTTTTTTGAAGCCTAATGCTGTGTTCACGCAACATGTGAAGCAAAGTTTCACCTTGTGTTTACTCATGTTTGGTTGCGTTGACGTGACTATTCGCCCTCAACAGCCAATAGGAGTACTCCTTCCAAAAACGATGATGACAGCCACTTCCACCACCAGCAATGGATGAGACTGCAAATTGTGGAAGCCCCAGAAATGGTGAACAGCCCTCTCCTTTACTAATAATCGCAGATTGGTTTTCACATTAATAGTCAAAACTTTTTCAACTTGTGCAAATGCTAATTCGTGTCACCTTGCATCTTTGCATTCACTTACTATGATATTGTGCTGTGCAAGAAATTTGCTTTGTGTTTATTGAGAACACTGCATCTATTTAATCTTATTATTTGAAGCTAGACCAACAGTTCACTAATAGGAAGAGTCGAGTTTCGATAAAGACATCAGAATGACTTGTGGAAAAAATGTATTGACTGAGTATTACATGAAAGAAAATTAGATATATTTTTTTTAAGTGCAGTCAGTTGGAGCCAGAGTTTTTTGGAGCCAGGCTCTAGTGGTTGTCGAGTGTATTACACTTTTTTTGCACTTCCCCATTGACCTTATTTTTGAGCCCTTCTTGCCTCGTCCATTTCTAAATACATACTATATAGTTTAATGTTAAGTTGTGCTACTTAGCATGCATTTATTGTTTTAAAAGAGTATAAACACAACCTTTTTTCCAGTTAAATGCAGTGTAATTCAAGTATGAATTAGCATAAAATCAATCAAAAGTATCATTGAGTGCCCTGTATTCCACAGCTCAGCTTTTATAAAGCTTTTATATAAATATCCCCCTATTCCCTTCAGTATATGTCGGATCCGGGCCACTTTGAAGCTTTGACCTTTATTTTGAAAGCTGCACTCAGATGGTTGCTTGGTGCAAACCCTCCTCGTGCACCTGTGCGTGCACACCGCAGTCTCCCACCTCCTCTCAGCGAGGAGACAACAACACCTGGAGAGTGAAGTGAAGCCTCGGCTGTGGTGAGGAGAGAGGATGGTGGAGAGTTGGCCCCTGCGCCTTTAAGACTGCATGTGGTCCACATCTCGCTGCTCTCCCGTGGCAGTGGCTGTGTAGGTGCACGCTTTCAAAGTTTGACTGGGGAATAAGCGGTAACAGTGGAGACGGCGGCAGCGGCAGCGGCAGCAGCAGCATCGCCCCGTTGGGAAACAGAAACACACTCTCAACATCTGTAGTAAGAGGGGGGAGAAGGAAAAGGACCGCAGCTCGCTGGGGAGTGGAGGAGTGTCCTGCTCCGGCGATAAGAACAAAGGGAGACGTGAATGACTGAGCGGATTTTCGGTTTCTAAATGGCAAACAGAATAAGGTTAATATAACACAGTGTTTGCAGAGAGAGAGGGGGAGAGAGAGGAGGGACTCCCGGCTGCAGCCTCCCCTCCTCCTCAGCCATGCCGCTTGTATTCCGCACGCTGTTGTTCGGCTTTGTAACGCTGCTGGTTGTGCTTTTGATAATTGATGATATTGCAGAAGTGGAAGAAGAAACTGCGTAAGTACCTCATTGTGATTTTACCCATGCATGGTGTGTTGAAAAGGAGAGTGAGTGTGTGAGTGTGAGTGTGTGTGTGTGTGTGTGTGTGTGTGTGTGTGTGTGTGTGTGTGTGTGTGCGCAGCCCCATTGTTTTCTTGTCCAGCAGGTTATTTCTTCCAGGCTCCTCTCAGAAGATTTAATCTATGAAGTAAGAAGGGGAGGGAGAGAAGGAAGAAATGAGTTTATGTGAATTGAAATGAAGTTTGGAGTTGAATGTGGAGTGTGTGTGCGGGTTTGTTTCTACATTTGTAACACTTGGGTGCAGCAGTAGCAGCTGTTCAGACAGCAGCCTGCCTGCCTGGGTCTCCAAGGATTAGGCTATTTGTCTTGCAGCAGCCTGCATGCGGGATAGGATACATTTACACTATAAGAGAGTAGTGTGTGTGTGTGTGAGAGAGAGAGAGAGTGAGTGAAAGAGAGAAGGACAGATAGAGGAGGGGATGGGGATATGAGGGGGGGCAACAGATTGGAAACAAAAGAGGCTTTTCTATTTTTTTCTTTTTCATTTTCAGACTTTGAAATGTTGAGCAGTGCAGCAAAAATCTTGCACACACACAGATGCCCCACTTGGATTTGACCTGCAAGAAAATCCATTCCTAATTTAGCATGAAAAACATGAGCAAGTCTAACCAGATCTCCACAGTGCAACATCCGCTTCTTGTTCTCCTTGTTGTTACCATCACAGCTGCTGAAGATGCTGTGCGTGTGTTACCTTGAACACCAAAAAAAAATTGACTTTTCCTATTTCCTCTGTGAGTCTTTTTGAGATTCTTACATTTCCCTTTCAGCGACGTTTTGTTTTGAATGCAATTACCCGGCTGTGGCTCACATTGTAATGAGGTCACATTGGTTTGTGATTTGCCGTGGGAGAAGAACCAGAACCAATTCCACTCCTGCATAAATGCAGCTTAATACAATTATACCAATATATTTAAAGGCCAGCAGGATTGTAAAATAAGTGAGAGCAGCCCAGCAGCACTCTTCTACACTCTTCCCTCTCCCTCTGGTTTTTTTCTTTACACCATGATTTTTAGACGGTTTCTGGCAGCTTGTCATAATTTCATCTATGTGACCAAGGTCATATTGTAGAATTGCCTGTGGCTTTAAAAAAAACTGAATACATATGAAGTATGTTTACTGTAAATTCATCCTGCTGACATATTTGACACCCTTGTAAAAAAAAGACATTGCGCACTTTACTGTGAAAAGAAAACCTCTTTCCTGTATAATGGGGCTCCATTAAGGCCACATTTCTCCTCATTACATCAGCAAATGGGCCCACAGTGGATTTCTCTAAAAATACCTTGATGTGTGCTTTTCACCTTCATTCTGTCTTGAAAGAAGCAAGTACAGTACGGCTGCTGCTGAATACAGTCAGTGCATTAAATGTAGGAACCCAGGCTGCAGTAAGTGATTCATAATTCAATCTAAATCGTTTTTTCTTTTTTTTTCCTTCCCAGAAATATCGGACATTCAAAGAAGATGAACTTACACCGACACATCCCTAAACCACACAGGTCTGAAATCTTATCTTCTCTCTCACACACACACACACACACACACACACACACACACATTTAGCTGTTGACCACCATTTGGGAGCTAAGTGGTCTCTTTGTATAATTTTTCAGTTTCCACTGGTCATTGAATCTCTCACAGAGTGACTCACTCACAGTGAGTGTCTTGTTACTTTTTTCAGGCAAGACGGCAGCTGCTATAAATACCCATCAATGTGGTGGTGTCCATGTGATAATACCGACATCTGTCATAGGAATAAAGCTGAATTAACTTTTTAAAACCACCAGCGTTTCAAATAACGTCACTTCACTGCATTTAAATTCTCAGCCACATTCACACCGATTCACAGAGGTCAGTTGTGTTTGTGTCCAGCAGCGGAGGAGCTACTCAGAAACGTATTTAAGTGTCATAAGTAGTCATTATATCCCATGTAACTGCATTATACGTTGTGTTTAAGTTGATTTTTTATGTAAACACAACAAATCTGTTACATAATTTTATTGCAGTTTAAAGCAATCCATGAAATGTTGTGTATTTTATGCTGTAAATGGGTTTATACAAGCCTTAAATCACAAATTTGTGTTATGTACAACATCCTACCCTCGTCTCTTCTTAGACCTGTTGATACAAGGAGAAAATCCACATCTAAACCCTTTTGTTTAAAAGTAAAAACAAGAAATTGACTCGATACGTGGTCGAAATAATAAGGCCTTTGTCTGTTATTGATCAGATTTTTAAAGACTGCACTATGTCGATAACATGGCTTTGTATCGTCATTTAGAAAGACAGCAGTGCATGTGGATCCGACTGCTTTGACCAGATTGAGCGTAGAGATAGATCACCATCCTCCGAGCTTCAATAACACTGCCAAACACTCGTCAAACAGCTGGACCTTCAATAAAACCCTCTCCAACCTCATCAGGTATTTTCATCACTCTCCACAATTATCTCTGCCAGGTTTTATGCTCCATTAAGCACAGTCTTTCACAACACCTGCATATTTTTTCTTTTCAACAGGAAGAATATTCTGAGATTCTTGGACCCCGAGAGAGATATCTCCATCCTGAAGGGCACGCTGAAACCGGGAGACATCATCCACTATGTTTTTGATCGCCACAGCACCACAAACATCTCAGAAAATCTCTACCGTCTTCTGCCAACTGTGTCCCCCATGAAGAACCAGCATCACAGGCGATGTGCCATTGTGGGCAACTCTGGGATCCTGTTGAACAGCAGCTGCGGACCGGAGATTGACTCCCACGACTTTGTTGTCAGGTAGTTATTTCCAGTAAAACAGCATAAGTGATTTGAGTGTTGGAAGTATTCCACTTGAAATACATCATAAAACCTGCCAGTTGAAGCGGACTGTAATTGAAATGGAGGGACGCATTAGTTTCAGTTTTAGGTTTATCTGACTTTACTCAGAGTGTAATTCACATTGGAATGATAATCACTTTCTGGACTTCTCGGTTTAATTCTGATTTAGCTGGCGCCCACACAGCTGGAAATATATTAATTGTACTTTTGAAAAAGCCGTCAAACCGTTTTTAATGACTTAAAGTTGGAAACCAACTGCAGAGCTGAGAGCAATTAAATGCATGATTATACATGAAATTGACATTTTGAAAAAGCTCTTGCATCCAGCAGTAACACATTGTGCCTTTCAGAGGAACACCGGCGCTCTCCTGGGTCCTGCTCTCATTTAGCAGAGAGCGCTGTTTGTGAACCCATCAGTCGGCTTTGTTTGTGTTTGGGTGCGAGCAAAGGAGTCACTGCGTGGGTTTCGTGTCACAGTTCATACCTGCCACTGGAGGAAAAAAAGCTAAGTCTGTCTTGGCTTGTGTTACAATAACAGATGCGAAAAAAGGTTTAAAGTCTGTGTAAAATTAGATACAATCTAACCAAACATGTCCTATCTGCACAGCCATCTACGGTGAAAAACACTCTGCCATAAATCACTGACTCTAATGTTGCTGTATAAGTACAGGAGGAAGCAGCTGTGTGCAGTAGCACCTCATTTAGCTGATTGATCGATATCTGAATGGGCCTCAAAATCCTATATGTCCCCCTTTTCTTCTAAAATTGATTGAGTTGTCCGCATATCTTGTCTTTTCTAAGTGCTGCAGTGTTATGCTGATGAGGAGAGGTCATGATTTCTAGACTCTAGCAGCATGATAATAATGCCGGCGCATGGCGTTAATGGTTGGCTGAAGGCACTGAACAGGGAATGTGTCATTTTGAGGAGCTGAGGAATTTGCTTTGGCACTCGCATATTAGATGGGGAGATAATGTTTCAGCTAAATATAGTTCTCTGCCCTTCACTCGGCTTCCACAAAGTAGGCTGACAGTGTTCGGGGGTACGAGGTATAGATCACTTCGGCTCAGTGTTGTTGTTGTGAGAATGTTTGTGTACCAGCTGTTCTGTGAGATGGTACAGCAGCAGTTATGGTAATTTGACAGCATCAATACATGTTGGGAAAAAAAGAAACTCAACATCACAGTCCAGTGAAAAACATGCAGTTGGGAAAGAAGTATTCAGATCTTTTATTTAAGTAAAAGTAGAAAAACACAGTGTGAAATAGTCTGTTCAAAGTAGGCCACAAAAGTACATGTTATACATATACTTATATTATTGGAATTTACATTTATTGCATTTATTACATTAAAGTACAGCCATCATTAACTGCATATAGACATGGATGAAGCAACGGGGGCTCAAAAATGCAGGCAATGCAGAAGTGTGCAATACCCCCAACAGCCACTAGATGCTGGCGCCAGTTGACTTCAGTTCAAAAATGGTTAGTTTCATTCATGAAATTCTCAGTCGATACAGTGTCATCATGTCATTCTGTCATTAGCAAAAGTATGCTCTTCTTATCAGTGATCTCTGGTCTATCTAAAGAAACATCATTAAATAGATATTAATCTTCATAAAGGGGAAGATGTAGGGGTGTGGTTCGTCTGATTGACAGGTGTGGTTTCCAGTAAGGCTAGACCTGAACTGGAGTCTCATCCACACTGGGCAGTGTCCTCAGGTTCAAGGGTTAGACCCGCCTCCTCACTCCTCCCTTCTTATCCAAATATGGTCACTTCTGGCTTCAAATGCGAAACTCCTGGCTTCAAAACATCAGTCAGGCGATGGTGATGTTACGTTAGCTTCATCCATTCTTGATACAGTCTGTGATAGTCATCAATTAAAATTTTCAACTATTAAGAACGAGGCTAATTTTAATCAACTGATATCCAGTTTGGGGGCTCAATTAATTAATACTGTACCATTTTTTTGTTGAATATATTTTTTAATATTAATTTTCTTTTGTAAACCAGCTGGTAACTAAAACATCAAGACACAACAAGTGCGACGCTTTCCTCTTAAAAAAGTAAAAAGTAACTTGAATTTTCAGATACACTAAAGAATTGAGAGTCCTCACACTAAAACAAACACTGTTGTCAGTGTGTACATTAGAATATGGAAAATCCTTAACAACAAGCACTGCAGATGTCTGTTATCTGTTCCACTTTACAGAACAGAAATGTTTCACTGTGGAGATAATTACCAGCTTTGTTGTTTTCTGGCATTTACTTAAAGGCAGAAGTTAACATCAATACACAAAATGCCATCTTGTGTCCCTGCTACAATTCACTTCTGTTTCCGCACTATTTCACTCTTCAGCAGGGCAGAACAGTTTGTCTAGCCTTGGGGACATACGGATGGGGGATAAATTACAGGGAAAAAAAACAAAACACAATGAAAGTGTCTTAGTAAGGTGTTGGACCACTGTGAGCTGCATAAATAGCTTCAGAGGTCCTTGGCATATACTGTAGACCATCAGCAGCTCCCAAAAATTCATTTACAAGTATCACACAAGGTAGGAACCTGCAGTTAAGATTTCTATAAGGGTTTACATCTGTAGCTATCATGATGTGATGCTTGTGGCCTTGCTCACTGTACTCGTTAAGTCCTCGAGCAGCACAGTAAACTGGTCTTGTCGGGGCGTATATCAGCATTTGCGCTCACTTCAAGGACATTTATGAATGTTTTACTATAGTTGGACTCATATTCTTGTAAAGGGTTCCTCTTGCATTTCATTGAAGCACAGTGTGGTACATACAGACTATTCAGTAACATCTAATGCCCTACATGGAGCCATTTATTGCCATATTTCTCAACTCTTTCGTACATCATTTTGTAGCTTTAACCTCCTGAGACCCCAGCTTTTGTTTGCCATGCATTTTTAATTTCTCCTAGCTCTTTGGGATTATCAGGTCCTGATAAGTCTAAAAACTAAGCATTGTCTTTGAACAAAGAGTAGTAATAGTAGTAGTAACACATTAATTGATGTGTTGTGCTACCACTAAAAGGATGAATAGGTTGTCCACGAACAAAGATAATAGGACTAGATATAGTGTCCACAAACGAGGACGACTGCTTTTTGTTAAGAAACGTGAAGTATACACTGTAGAAACACTAAAATGTAATGTCCACATATGTGGACGCACGGTCTCAGGACCAAAGAAAAGTAAAAAGGCTCTGCTTGATTTTTATATGAAGTCTCTATCTAATTTTTAATTAACCATCACACACAAAGACATAAATTCTGTGCTCGTCCTCGCCACATGTGAACTGTAAACTGAAAGGGAAATGTGTTTCCAAGGTCTCAGACCTGCTCTCTTTATTGAATCTTCTTCTTCTGATTACTTGTAGGTGCTTATCATCAGTCTTACACTTCATTGAAACACTATATGTTTGCTACATTTACTTGTAACTGTGCTTTTAGGAACATATGGAAAACAGAAAACAAGAAATCTTTCTGTATAATATAAAATATTGTCACATTTCCTGATATTAAAAATGAATGATCCTTGCTTTAAGGTGTAACCTGGCGCCAGTGGAGGAGTACTCTCGGGATGTTGGGCGGCGTACCAACTTGGTGACCATGAACCCTTCAGTGGTCCAGCGGGCCTTCCAGGACCTGGTCAGTGAAGAATGGAAGGAGCGCTTTTTGCAGCGCCTTCGCAGCCTCAGCGGCAGCGTGCTGTGGATCCCAGCTTTCATGGCCAAGGGGGGAGAGGAGCGGGTGGAGTGGGCGCTTCGTCTCATTCTGCTGCACACTGTGGATGTGCGCACCGCTTTTCCATCACTGCGCCTTCTTCATGCTGTCAGAGGGTAAGATACAGCAGCTCAGGCACAGCTGCTGCTGCTGCTCCTGGTGTGCTGCATCTCATAAGAACACCTGTGAGCAGCATAATCAAGGGGCTGGCAAACTCTAATCTGCAACCCAGGTGGCTATTTTTAAACAGAGCATTACAGCTGATCACGAGGGGCAGTCGGCTTGAGAAAGCCACTCTGTCTCTCTCCACTCAGTGTGTACCTCGAGTCAACTTATCAAATTTCCCTCAGGTGTAAAATGTGTGTTTCTCTCTTAAATGAGTCTATTCTATGTTTTATTTGCTTGCTAGGATCAATTATTGATGTCTCTGTCTTTATATAAACGGTGTCTGGCATTTTGGAAAATACACTGATTTGCTCTCTTGCTGAGCGTTAGATGAGAAAATCGATTCTGCTCTCATGTCATGTGTTAAGGAGAAGCAGGAGAGAGGAGACAATTACCTTATAGTGTAAATACCTGGAGCAAAGGTAAACAGCTAGACTGGTTTCTGTCTACCAACACCACTGTAATAACACGCTGCATCTGTTTGCTAATTATGAAGACATGCAGAAGTTTTACCAAGACATTACTGACTTCTGCGTGGCTGGATATAGGAACCGCACTCTGACAGATTGTATCTATACATTCCACTCTGTATATGTAGTCTGAAAAATGAAGCCAATCCTGAAGTGCAGAAAAGTGTAATACCACCAATGGCCACTAGATGCTGGCTCCAATAGAGTTCCATTCAAAATTTCTGCATTCAATTCATAAAACCCTAATAATCCATCCTCAGCCGATTGGGTTGCAGAGGGCTGGAGCCTATCCCAGCTGGCAATGGGGGAAGAGGCGGGGTCCACCCTGGGCAGGTCACATTCATACGTATGGTCAAATAAGAGTGATCAGTTCTGTGGCTGGGTTGATTGGCAGGCCGGGTCTTAGTGACTGCTTTGGGTGCTGGACACCCAGTCAGTGTAGCTTCATCCATCTGACAGCACATGCACTGTGTCCCATTCCCAACGTTGCCATATTGGATTTTTTTGGAGCCTGAAATGACCATATTTGGATTTAAAAGGTGGAGTGAGGAGGCAGGTCTGACTCTTGAACCCCAGTGTACTGCCTAATGTGTATGAGACTCGAGTTTAGGGCTCTTCTCATTGGAGAACAGACCTGTCAATCAAACTAACCACACCCCTAAATATTTATTCTACTTTTGAATATTAATTTCCACTTAGGGACAAAATTATTTTCAGATATGCCACTAGATCACTGAGTGTTTCATGACTGAAAATGACAATTTTTGAGTTGATTTTTTGGAGCAAGCCTCCAGTGGCTATTGAGGGTATTTCACTTTTTTACACTTCTGCAATGGCTTCACTTTTAATCATTACTTTGTCCATTTCTACACACAGTCTAAGATCACCCTCCTCTTCAGCTCTAGCAAACCAATCATTGCTTATTGATATAAATCACATCCCTATCTGTTCACCAGCACGAGCACATCACCAGAGACAGCAGGTTACAAACTCCGCTATGCAGCAGAGTATAAAGAGATTTGCAGGTATTTTGTCCTCCATTCAGTCCTGATCAAAGAAAATATATTAACATCATGGTGGAAGTGAAGGAACAGTCAGAGGGTCGACGTCAGCGGTGCACTAATGGACAGCCCAACATTTACATAGAGCCACAGCGCTCACGTGCTTTGACTTTATCTGGATGAAAAACAGCAGGAGGCAGCGAGTCCTGTCGTCACTGAGATTGCCAGGCAACCAGCAGCTGTATAGAAGCCGCATGGTGTTCATGATGTTGATCCTTTCATCCAATTCTCTGCAAGGAAGCTGAGAATTTGAAGAGGACATTTGAGTTTCAAGTTACTCCTTTAACTGAGGTGTAGTCAGAGACTCGCTCACTGTGACCAAGTGTTTATTCTCAGCTCTCCTGCACTGGTGTTGATGCTGATTTACAGTGAACATTTCCAACACTGTTAAAGGAAAACATGGGCTTGTGCACAGCTCTGTTTGCCTCATGCTTAAATTATGTGCACAGTGTTGTTTGTTTGGTGGTTCTGTTTTTTGAAAGGCCTTTTGCAGGAGCTCTGGAACAGCACAGATAATAGGACAAGCAGTTAAGGGTTTGTTTAGTGTGTTTTGTTCAATTATGGTAAAAATAATAATTACTTTCTGTTTATTTATTGCAGAGCTGATTAAAGTTTGTTTTTTTTAGGAATGCTTTTTGCATTTTGTCTGTCAAATATGTCCTTCACTGCCTTCAGGCTTTTATAAACTCCCTCTCCTGCATTTTTTTTGCTATCTTGCTTTTGCTATCTGGATCTTTCCTGCCTCGTTAAAAGCCAAACAGGGACAAAATTGTGCAATTTCGCATGTTCCAGCTCTCTTGTTGGTAGCGGGTAGACTATTATTACGGTATGAATAGACTGTAAGTTCAAAAAATAAGATGCCTCTAAAATATATAGTAGATGAAACATATGTCTTGGATATTATAATGTCTCCCTCTGACCTTTTCACAGTAAAGCTGAACTTTAAAGTCTCCGCAGAGGACAAAGGATGTGCTCATATTCACACCACTCTCAGATGATCTCATTGAAAATTAGACCCTCCTCTCTGGTTATTACATGCTGCAGTGTTGGACTGGTCTCTAAGCCTGCCCACTGTTTGCCCTGCGTGGCACATAAATTGCTTTAAATAGTACAACCTCTGCATCTCAACACAGCCTTCCACACAAACCACAGAGGGTGTTAGAGGAGATAGAGGAGGCAGTGATAGCCTCAAGGCCGGACAAATGGGACGATGACTGAAAAGGAAAATGAAGTTAGGGCAAGTGCACGTCTGACCATCTGTCCCCGAAGCTGCTCCCGAGGGGAGTATGTGGCATGTCACTGTCGGTGAGGCTCCTGGGTCGCCTCAAGTAGGAAACAGTGCACAGCAGCTTGTGTGGTTTTGTTAAAGAAAAAAAGCTGATGCAGTAAAACAACATGTGTGCTCAGCAAACACTGCAAAAAAAACACCCAAAAAACAAGCACCAGCACCTGAACAAGTCATTTATTTGTAAATTCAACCTTTAGGGGATATTTTTCCAAAGAAACACTCAGTAAAGTTTCTGCCACTGTGGTGAGAAATCTTTTCTTTTTGTTGTGTCTCTGTCTTGAAACTAGAAAGATGGAGAAGATTTGTTTCCTGTACAGATGGTGTTGGTTTTAAGGAAATGGCACAGGAGTCGAGATTCTTGAGTATTTTTTTGTTTTAAATTGCAAATGTGAGAAGAATATTGTTTAGTTGTGTTAAGAAGACTGCAAGTAGGGATTATTTTAAGTATCAATTTTTCTTAACTCACTGAAATGTGTTTATTTTATTTTTCAAAGCCATTCACTGCAAGGTAACACAACACACATACACTGCTGAGTAACGACACAATTCAGTTTACAAAGATTCAAACCAGAGACACTTACGAAGCTGTATCCAGAAAATGTTTGGTGTTTTTCGCTCACTAAATGACTGCAACTGTTATTTCATTTCATCCTATAATTAACCAGCTGCTTCAGTGCTGCAAATACAGAAGATTTTTAGAAATATAACATAGAAATATATCCAGGAAGTGCTGTGACTGTGTGATTCAGCTCTGCTCTGTATCTTTCAACATACTGTATATCTGGTTCAAAATCAAAACTCAGCAGAAGAATGAGATAAATGCTGCATTTCAGTGAATGCTGACATCAGTGTGGTAACAAAAAAAAAAAACCTGGAAAGACCTTGAGTACATTTTCCCTATTGCTCTGTTTCCAGACTAAGTGATTGCTATTGTGTCAGTGAATGCAGCTAATCACACTCTGCCTGTCTTTGCCAACAGGTACTGGCTGACCAACAATGTCCACATCAAGCGCCCCACCACAGGCCTCCTCATGTACACAATGGCCACTCGGTTCTGCGAGGAGATCCATCTTTATGGCTTCTGGCCCTTTCCACTCGACCCGCATGCCAAACCAGTGAAATACCACTACTACGATACTTTAAAGTATGAGTACACCTCCAGCTCCAGTCCCCACACCATGCCTTTGGAGTTCAGGACCTTGAGCTCATTGCACAGACAGGGGGCGCTGCGGCTCCACACCGGGACCTGTGATGTCGAGCAGAGACTACACAAGGATCTCCAGAGCAAATAGCTGAATGGAGGATCCCCATGGAAACCAACATTTTTAACTGAGCAAACTCAGTACGAACAGTTTTTTCTTCTTACTACTACTTTTATGAAACTTGAATTAACTTATTTTCAGTAACTGGAATGAACATTTTCTATTTAAAGCTCCTGTAGTGACTCATTTTACTGGTAGGTTTTACATTTTAATGAGATTTCTACGACAGCCCTCTGGAGTCTCGATTCGAGACCACAACTTTAAAAACAACACGAGCACATAGCTTTTTGTGTTGGAAAAACAAACAAACAAAAAAAACAAAATTCCATTTTACATTTTAACTATTTATAACATCATGTGCCATTACAGCAGCTTAGGTTGTGCTGAAAAAATAATAACATTAATAATTACTTATGTATGTATCTTACAGTACTGAATTTATACCATTTTTTTAATATAGTAAGAGATCCAAAGCGCCACTAAAATGAGAGCAGTGGCTGAGATCCCAGGGGGTTATAATGTTTCTTTTTTTTTTTTTTAATCTGTAATGGGACAGCAATTAATATTCTCAGTTTATGATAAGATACAGTCCATTAGGGGTGTGTTGTAAGTGAAGAGCTGCTGAATTACAGGCTCTTGTGAGTCACTGGTTGGGCCACAAGATGGAAGCACTTAATAATCAGGGAAAATGATGAACTAAGAAAAAAAAAAAAAAAACGAGGAATGCTTTTGCTTGATGTCCTGTGATAGTAACATTTCCTTTGATGGAGAACATTTTATGCTTTTCTAGCTTCTTATACAGTACTTTAGTTGGTCTTAAACAGGTAATCCACAAGCAAAAAAAAAATTCAGAGAACCAGAACCACCATGTGATAAAGTAAGGTTACCTTGAGAACCAAATGAATAAGCGGAAGCATGTTGAAGTGTATTCAACAGCCGTGGGGATGTAGGAGGAGTGTACCAGCTGTTCACATATGAATGTTTACTTAGACTTAGCCAGGGGTAAACTCACTCTGTAAACTTTCCTCGAGGAGCACCAGCACAGCCTGTTTCTGTGCTGGAAGTAGTAGCAGGTGAGGTCAGACAGTAGATTGTATTGTGGTGGTAAGATTATTGAATGTATTAGTAATTTTCTTACAGATGCTGTAGTGAAGGAGCCCCATAATGTGCTTTAAATTCATTCTTAGTCACAATTAGCAACAGCTTCAGTGCAATATCACTGAGAGGAGGAAGAGCTGGGATTTTGTACGTCTTTTGTTATAGTTGTAATGAGTGTTTGGATTAGTATTAAATGAGTGTAGTAGGTTGATGCAGATAATTTGGAAGCTGCTGCTATTTTGTGCCTATAATCAGTAAAGAGGACCATTCAAATGTCCAGAAATCAGAATGTTTAAACAGCCTGTAAGGTAATAACAGGATGACAAAAATCCTAGACTGTATATAGAATGGATGAAGCTGACGTGATGTCACCTGTTGGTCTGTGGAGTCCCATTTTGAAGCCAGGAGATCAGAACGTCACCATGTTGGTTGTTTGGAACCAGAAGTGACCATATTTGGATGTGAAGGGAGGAGTCAGGAGGCGGGTCTGACTACTGAACTGAAGGATGCTGCCGAGACTGGACTTCAGAGCTTGTGTCATTGAAGATCGGACCTGTCAATCAAACTAAACACACTCCTAAATATTTCTCTTTTTGAAGATTAATATCTACTTAATGATGAGGTTTTGTTTTGTTTTTTCCACCTGGACCAGGTCCCTGATGAGAAGAATTACCGTATTTTCCGGACTATAAGCCGCTACTATTTTCCGATGCTTTGAACTTAAACACCAGTGTTTCTCATGTATCAGCGGCACGAAGCTCGGCGGCTTGTTACAAGCTAGCAAGGTCCGTGCCGCCGATACATTTAGTGTCGTCACATCAGACCCGGTCAGAGTGGATGTCATGAAACTGTTCGAATATATTCAATAGCGGCTTATAGACAGGTGCGCTCAATAGTCCGGGAAATACGGTAACTTTAATTAATGATATCAGAATCACTTGTGGAAAAAAATGTATTAACGGAGTGTTTCAGGCTTTAAAATGACGATTTTTGCAGTGAAGTGAATTGGAAGCAGAGTTTTTTGGAGCCAGCCTCTAGTGGCCGTCAGGAGTATTGCACTTTTTTTACACTTTTGCATTGGCCTCATTTTTCTGGCCCCGGTTTCTTCATCCATTTCTATTTACAGTCTATGAAAAACATTGAAAAACAGCTACACAGTTGTCTTAATAATGTAAACTTTGAAACCTAGTTACAAACCAATACACCCACACAAACATGTGCAAAAAAAGTTTTATTGTTGGCCCACAGACTTGTTTTGAAGTATCAGTGGTCAGGGAAGAAACCTCTTTGTGTGTCATTTTCAGGCCAACACCACACGAACTTCTCAAACCAAAACATGTTAATTCTAGTTTGAATTTTTGCACTTCCAAGTAAAAGTTTTTTCTTTTAGGTGTTGTCTTGACACTGGACTTTTTTTTTTTTTTCTTAGTGTATTTTCCAGCAACAAAATGCCTCTGTTTACAAAAATTACCAGAAGCATTTGAAATATTCCTGCAGCCTATCATGCGCTCCCAGCCATGTGATTCGTCCATAAAAGTGTTTTGACAGGATGCGCCTGTTGACTTGCGTGGTGGCCTTATTACGCTGCCAATTAAGTTAAGAATAGACATGAAAGTTGTACCGGAGACGTCAGCAGTCTGAAGCAATGAAAGGTTTATTTGTGAAAGCTTGTCTGAGGTTGGCAAAAATAGAAACATTCTGTGACCAACACTAGTAAGTTAATTAACCCAGAATTTGGAGTTTCTGCTGTGAAGCTGCAGGGATTGAGTTGTATAGTTTTCTTACTTTTTTCCGTCATATATCTTGTATGTTAACATCTGTTTAATCTTCAAAATTCCAGCAAACAAATAGTAGCTTTTGCATGTTTGTCTTGTCTTAATGGATACAACTTGAACATATTTCAGTTTCTACAATATTCTGTATGACTCATGGACACTTAAATTGTGCAGTTATGACAATGTGAATGTACTCCTCTGTGGCAAAAAAAAATACACAAAAGATCAGAATGGAAACAAAATAAAAAAAAGCATTTTGAGCCTCTCCCTTAAAACGATTGAACACTTCAAAGGAAGCAGTTTTATTTCAGTAGTGTTTCAAAGAAATGGAAACTGAGGAAACAGACGTGGTTTCACATGACATCTGTGTCAGAAACCGAGCTGCGACTTGTTTTCTATAAACTTCCAACACAGTTTAAACATAAAACTTTTTTTTTTTTCGTGTGAATGTGGGATTTGGGAAATTAGCTACAGTCTTCACAGCTCCCACAATGACTTTGATTTATTTTACAAGGGTAATTTTATGTAGCAGATGATTCTGTTGCAATAAAAGTCCACAATTAGCATGTTTAGATGAGCAGTTTTTTCCACAGTTTCACACACAAGTCAACATAAAATATAAGACATTGTCAAGGGTGATATATTTTCTTGAAACAAACACAACACAGGCAAAAAAAACAACAAATGGATCTGCTGTTTTCCACACATTGAGTAAAATACTAACAGTACGCATGACACAATACTGAAATAAGCAACGATATACTAAAGAACATCATATCAAAAATATGTTTGATTCACACGATTTTAATCAATGACATTCACACTCACTTCCGTGTCCTCCTGTGGCAATAAACAGTTGGTCTTCTGAAAATGACGATACCTCTTGTGCAAGATTTGTCCAGTGCAGTCAATTTTATATTTATATTTTGTCTTATTAAACCAGACATGGAGGTCATTTGGAAACAGCTGCACCTGTAGGACATGGTGCACTATCAAATAACAGCTTGGATTAAAACAGAAGGTCACCTACAACACCCACACATGGTGCAGAAACATAATCTGTGTGCATTCTGACTTGCTCTTCAAATACTGCAATTACTGTTACTGTGCAGACAGAGATGAGGATGGTTTGTAAAACTCATCTGCTGTTCCTTTTTATCTATTTGGAACCAGACTTTTGGTAGATTGTTGTGCATTTTGTATCTGAATTAAAGATATATTAAAAAAAATATGACAAGTGGTTTCTCCTGTTTTATCTAAGGACCAAATACATTACGAGTTATTTTGCTGGCAGTTTGTACTGGTTTGTTTTTTGCAAGCTCCCACTGCATCAAAATACAGTAGAAAATAAAATACAGTAAGCCATTAATAGAAGTAGTTGTGGGGAAACTTTATGTTATGTCTAGTTTTTTTTTTTAATGTGTAACTGGAGAAATATTGTAGTGTTACTGGATGCATGTTGTGCACGTTAATCTCTCTTTAAACCTGCAGCTGATACTGCTCAGTGTAATCATCACACGAATCTACACACTCGATCACAACAGCATTTACATTCATAGCAAACTGATGTGTTCCATAAATATCTTACAAATATATCCTGACAACATATTTTTCTGAGATTTTGGTCAAAAACTTGAAGCCTTCAGCTGAGATAGCAGCAAAATAGGACTGTCTGAAACAACACATGGTAAAAAAATATACACTCACAAAGCCTTTAACAGTACATATGCACAATAAAGTGGTTAGTACACAGAGATAATATTTGGTTCAGTTAAAAAATATCACTTCATTTTACTAGATTCTTCGTTTGCAAATTTTACAGATAAAGACATAAAGTATTCTCTACACAATACTTGTTGGTCATAAAGATTTTATGCATCATGTGACGGGCTGTAGTGGGCAAGTATTCAAAGATAACATATTTACTTAAAGTGTGATTAACCCTGCTTTATAATAGTCACATGTTAGCTTCAAAGCAGACACTGCCTCATTCAATACACTCTTCAACCCAACAGAGTGGCTCAAGAGTAAAAAAAATTATATTCAAATGATATTAAAAAATTATATTTCCATGATTCAAATCACTCACAGTCTGGTTGCTGAATGATTTTCAAGCAGAAGTCACAACTCATCATCTGTAATAGTAGAAATAACTGGGTGGGTTATTTGGGCTGCATAACATGAGCAAAGCAGCAAACAATAATATCCATATGGCGCCATTTGTTTGAACATGGATAAAAGCCACACACAAGCAGCACTAGTTGCTGATATGGTAACAGCCACACAAAAACACAGGAGATCACTTGAGTTGTCCCGGAGTTATCAAATATTGACGTCCGCACGGCGATTCACCTGTAACGAAAGCAAAGACTCAATGTCACTTTACTTTAATGTGTTTAATGTGTTACCTTGTTTAATGAGTCGTATCTGACCGCTTGCCAGCAGAATCCTGTCTGACTTGGAAGACAAGAATTTCAGGCAAACAGTACGTCACATCTTCCTATGAGGAAGTGGTTGTGTGTTAAAGAACAATTGAAAGCACGGAAGGGTGAACCTAAAAGTCAACAATGGATTTGAACTAAAAAGGAGTTTCTTTAAAATAGTGTTTCTTTAACAAGGACAGGCCGTTCAAATACTTGTTTAAACAGTGTGTTTGTGGTTGGCATCCCAGGATCTTAAACTTCGGTTACTTAAAATGAAGTGGAGCAAATACCCATTAAAAGCAGGACAAGCTCCGGCTGCTTCAGAAACAGGGAAATTATCTCTGGTGCAAAGTTTTATTGTTAAAATACAGCAACACGATACTTTACATAGGAAACTCAAGTATTTTATGTTTAATACAGAAAATGTCAACTCTACAAGTGAGTACTGGTAATGAAACTATATATGCTATGTTGATTAGGGAGGTGTGTTGCACCAATATCCCTCTGTAGAAATAAGTACTATATAATTCCTGTAACAGCATTTCCACTGTATCCAGAGAGTCCCAGCCCATCTTCACTTACATGCACAGAATGTAAGGATGAAACCTTTGTTCTGTTTGACCAGTAGAAACAGAGAAAGACAGTGAGATGGTGCATAAAACTTCCCATTGCGCCAATTTCCCTTGAGTAATCTAACAAACCTGTATTTGACATCAAAGAGGGTTGAGTCATCCTCATCGTCGTTCTCCTCATTAAGAGGGGCCATCTCAACACGCTCTGCAGGTGTAGTTATGATATCGTATTTTCGTGTTTTTCTGATCCGTCTCCCAGATCTGTGAAGAAAGACATCAATGCAATCACGTGAAGCAGGCTTCAACTTTAACTGGAATCGCACTTTGCCAGATGGAGTAGATTAAATGAGTAAATATGCAGCTTTTACAAACATACAGTCGTAACTTAAAAACATTTTTCTCACATAAACAGTACTCAAATTAATATTTGATCACATGTTGTAGTTTATGCTTTTAAGTAATAATGAAGACAGCAAATTACCACTTCCCATTATTTACTGTTGTGTTATGGTCTAAATAATTAATTGATTCATCTGAAAAGTAATCAATATTCTAACTGATAATGGAAATAGCTATTAGTTGCAGCCTAAGTGGTATGAAATCTGACTTCAGTGGATCTAAATTAAACTCTATGTGATGAATGCAAATGTTATGGTAATGAAGTAAAAGTGTAAGAAGTATACATCACACTATTCACTTACTAGTGTCATTAAAACACTACAATGTTTGACTACTGCTCAGTCAAGTGCCTCCACATTAGAAATCCCTGTAGGAACATAATTAATAGGCCTAGATCTGTTCCCCTTGGCTTCCAGCGTCACATGGAGCCCAAACAACCACATGCTCCTTATCCATTAAATTACCGGGACACTCCTGAGGTTACAAACAGCGACGTTTTTATTTTCTTCATCTGTTATGAGACCCCATCACTGAGAAGCTGTTCATTGAAAAGCCTTATCTAAGAGCAACCTACCTGACTACTTTGATGACCAGGCATGTGATGAGAGCAGCTGTTAGCACGCAGATGAAAATAACAATGTTTTTCAGAGTTGGAAGATGCGTCATTAGAGATGAAATCCGGGATCCCACGGCGGCATCTGTGTCGTTATTATTACTCAGTTCATCTTGGCTGATGATGGGTGATGATGATGATGTTGAGTTTATGTGCGTCGCAGATGAAGGAGTCAGCGGCTCGCCACTGACCCGCCAGAGAGCCGCGGCAATAAAAGTTAAAGCCAGGTTGTGTATCATCATCATGGTGCTGGAACAATAATAATACAAAAATAAAAAAAATGCAAAGAGGAATGCTTCAATAGTTTCTCCCAACTGGACTGAAATGCGTCAGCAGCTGTCACATTATAGACAATCGGCTTATCAGTGTCAGATTCTGCTGTTTACACAATAAACACAACGTGAGGCGCAGACATCCATTTCTCTGTCGGTCCCAGCTGTTGTCCGAGGTGTCCGTCTCACTTGCCTCCAAAATGTGTCCTGAGGTGAGTTGTAGCGATCCCTTCCTGATTGTATTCAGGACTTCGTGTGGAGAGCGAGATTATCCGCCTCCAGAGGAGCTCTGCAGCCTGGCCCGCTGTTCCTGGTGCTGAAGAAGAGCATTATGTGGGCTGGTGCTGCCTTCAGGTCCTGCTCGGAATTTACAATTCCCACAAAACAGCCAGACCAATGTGTTTTACTTTAATTACTACTTTCAAGTCTACGACCACTGCTATACTACTACTACTACTACTAATAATAATAATAATCATAATCATAATCATCATCATCATCATCATCATCAAAATCATAATCATAACAACATTGTTTATTGTATCAAGTGCAATAGAACTGTTTACAGTGATAATGTGCAATAGTCCCATTTACAGTTCTACTATCATGTTTGGAATACTGTGCTAACCCTTTGTAGAATTTCCTTCAAGATGAATAAAGTCCTATCTTATCTTATAGTGATAATAATAATAATAATAATAATAATTACAATAACAATAATAATACCCTAAATGCCCTCCAAATAATAATACCCTAACCCCCTGCAAATCAATGTCCCACATCGAGTTTTCAAGCTACAAAAAGAAATCTGTTATATATCAGTTGTTTTTACATTTTATTTTATCATGTCAATGTTCAGATCATTACAACCTGTCCATCCTCTGCCTAAGATCATTACAGCCCCACATTACCAGAGAACACAAAGGAAACGACCTTGGTTTGCTCAATGGTAGCTGTGACCCTTATTACACTGAGCTTTAAATAGGATCTTTTGCAAATGCTTGCAGAGACATGCACAGGGGTGTTAGCTAATACCTTTGCATACATTACTTTATGTTCCCAGAGACTGGGTTCATTCCTTTTCATTAATGCAGCAAAATTTAGACCAAAAGTTACATGTGTACTTGTATCCCTCATTTAACAAATATATTTAATGACAAAACAAAACTAAATCTGTGGTCTCCATAGTTCTGAACAGAACATAATGCAATTCTACATAATCCTAACTTTAAGACAACTATATTACAGATACTTCTAGCAGCTCTTACCATTCTCCTGGAAGTTTACCAATCTCCGACTGCCTCTGAAGGCAGCATTTCTCTCTCTATCAATGGGCCAGAGCAGACTCAATTTTCCAAAGGCAGCAGAGTGAAGGGTCACGACCGCGGATTCCAGGGAAAATCTTGACCAGACAGGACAGTGATAAGCAGACAGTGGATCCGTCACAGTGAAAATCCTTTAACATGTCCACAACAGTTAAGCAAACACAAACTCAATCTCTGTCTCAGAGTCTTTCATAGAACAGACACAATTTCCATGTTTATTTTTCTATTTTCACCACGAATATTGGTAAAAATTGTCCAACCTTTAGATTTATTTCTATGAATAATCCCTCTGATTACTGGTAGGTAGGGGACATTGCAAGCAAAACTAGACACACTGTACATCAGACCCATTTAGTATTTGTAGGACTCCCTTTATATGGAATCCAAGACAGAAGCCAGCCTAGATTGTCTGCGTTGATGTCTGAACCTATTTCTGTACAGCTACTATTGGCCTCTGATTGTACTCCTGTATGTAAGAGCTACAGAGTCCACCAGATGGCAGCACAAAATAATGCTGCAACATGACTTCTCCTCCAGTGCCAAGGCTTCACAAAGCCTCCAGGATCTGTAACACTGCTTAGTAAACAAAACATTTACTAGTTGGAGGTGGGTTATAATATACACACACCAACATGCACAAAAAATCACACTCAAATTCTGCCATAAAGCGCCTCTGCATTACCCATATCTCAATTTTCATGGAGATTTATTGCTCATTGAGATGATTTTCTCTATGTGAAGCATGATTTTCATGGGAAGATGCAAATCTCTAGACGAGGCCACATTCTGAACTTTGCACTATGCAACCAGCTCAGATTGTGCTTGCAGGGATCACATCACATACTTTGAGACTGACTTACATCACAGTATGGGTCTTATACCTCAGCTTTAGTTTAGATAATGTTACTATGTATTTTTTTATTTCTTTAATAAAACTAAAGAAATAATGAATGAGTCTGCTCTGGCCCACTGCGTACTTTAGTAATGAATTTGACTTTCAAAACATTGTTTGCCAAACAACAACCACAACCACGTTAACATACAGAGCTGCTTGTCTGGTTAAGTGAAAATCAAACACAGTCAGCTCAAAGGTCATTTGCAGTGTATATGTGGTGTGAACGCCTCTTTGTGAAACAGAACACGCATGAATGCAACCCTGCCTGTTAGTGCTGTCTTTGCAACATGTGCGGCACACCCTTCTGCTACAGTGTTGTGTACCTGCTCCTTTAGTAAACAAAAGGCTGAATTACTGTCATCACACTCCTGCATATTAACAGGAGTTCACAGTGTGGTGCCACACTGTATCATTATGAAGCCAATAAAGGTCATTGAGTAAGTCAGTAGTTATATAAGGCTTATAATGCCAGCAGGCCATATTAATAGCACATCAAGATGGAGGAAATAGGTGTGTCATTAACAGTAGTAATCGTAGTACATTTTCAATTCTCGTTCTCTAAAAGCACAGATTTCAGCATTCAACATTCTTGCAGACAAACAGATTGAGGCAAAAAGCACCACAGCACACATCCAACCAGTTGGTGAATATAAGGCTGTGCTTGTTTCAGCTGTAGTGTCTGGATTTTGGATTGCAGTTGTGCGGGGCGGTCCTGTTGCTAGGCTGAGGATCTTTTTAAAGAAATCTTCCACTGAAAAGAGCATGCGCTGTGCAGTGAAACACCTCATTGGTCTGCGTTGGGGGTGGAGTGCATACCACAGGCTCTGTAGACTGCCCGACCAAGGCTGCACTGAACTGAAGAGCTGAAGTTTCACCAAGTTTGGTTGTTCTCATTTGATTTCTCATTGAGTCTGTGCAAACTTACAATAATAGGCTTAGTTTGTTTGTTTTCATTTTAACAAGAGTAGAGCAGGCTTCTGTCAACCATCTCACATTTGTGCCTAGGTTTGATTCATTTTTCTACAGTTTCTGATTCAACATTTGCAGATATGTCAATATGCACTTTTAGCTAGAAACCAAATAAGAATAAAGAAAAAACAACAACAAAGAGGTCTTTTTGTTAATGGTATATCTTACTTTAAAAAGGAGTTGTGCAACCCTGACATAAATCATTCCATTACAGTGAAATGGTGTCATTAAATTAGGTCATATTACCTAAATAATTGAGAATTTATTAACAGCCCTGTGAATATTTACAAAAGTGTAGTAGCAATACACACCATCTTTAAATGTTATCCTGAAGGAAGGAGCTCTTTTTTGACAAAATAACTTTATACAACTATACAATTATACAACAAATATACCTAACATGTGTATTTATAAATAGCTGCCTAGTCTGGATGCAGACATAATAAGTGAAATAAGGTGTTGTTTTATCTTTTAATTAATAATTTAGCTTGTCCTATCTGAATACTTACTGAACAACAAAATTATACCAGTAGGTCATGTTTGTTTACAACACTAACAATCGAATTTAGCTTGATTTAAAGGGGCCATGTTAGCTATTCTTTAACAAAAACCATTATAAAGTCTTCTTAACTTAATAATTATATTGACAAAAAATGTTTGGGGATTTTTTGATTTTTTATTTTTGGCTTCAGTATTAATGCTATGGCGCTAGCTAGATGGGGCTGTAGAGGAAGCGTAGCTTGGCTTACGTTGAGAGGAAAGTGGGCAGAGCCGCTGAAGGATATCAGCTCAGGCAGAGGCAGAGAGGAGGACACACGCAGCAGAGGAGCACGGAGAGAGGACGAGGCGGGCGGAACGATGCGGCTCAAACACCCACCAAAACCACCCAAAACGCCCCAAAATGCGACACCGGCCGCCGCAGACGACGGGGGATAGACACGGCCCGGGATATGGGTAAGAACTTACCAACAATCGTACATTAATAGCTGAAAATACCAGCAAGGCGCGCAGGGCAATATGGTGGAAAGAACGACAGTTAGACGCAGTGTTGTAAAAATGGCCATGGTGTGCCGTTAGCGAAGAATAGAGAAAACCGTCTACACTGTATAAAATGCATATAATTGTGTTTTAGTTAATAGATTTTGCATGTTTGCTAGCTCTGTGTTGAGTTAACTCAGTTCATATGTGGACAAGTGTATTTGTTCTCGACCTGTTTGGAGTTATTTCAACCTACGCATTTAAAATTTGCTTTGTCCTTGAAAGGGCAAATGCCCTTGTGTGAATTTGTTCGACAAAATCAACTAAAAATGAGGAAATATTTGGTTTTTTAATCGTTGTATCGAGACTAGTTGACTTCAACACAACAGGATCAAGCATATTTTTGTTTATTTTCAGGGTATTCGTTTTTTGGCATTTTTC
>OOFC01013845.1:0-30535 GCA_900323345.1 Pseudochromis fuscus | reverse complement strand
ATTTTTCATCGAATTGCAAATCAAAAAATATTTAAAAAATCGATGATTTTATGTATTGTCTTACCACAAAGTGTACAGTCGTGGTTTGTGGCAAGATTTAGGAAAGTAATACATGTTTAATACTTAATATTTATAAATAATTTAAATAAATTGTGATGAGTTGTCAAAATGCTCAAAATATATTTATTGACAAAATTTCTTTCATTGTAGACACCATACATAAACTATATGTAACCCAAATTGTCAAATTAAGGTTTTGTAGGTTATAAAAGCTTAGATATACTTCGAAATACAAAATAGGGTGTTGGCTTTTAACCCTTTGAGGTACTGAATGGAGAAGTAATTTAAATATTCACATAAATTTTGTCTTTCTAAGCCATATTATACCTGGAAGACATGTAAATAAAGCTTTTATGTGGTAAAGCTTCACCACAAGTAAGTGAATTTGAGGTAATTCTAAATACTGTATTAAAATTAAATAAAGAAATAAAATCCTCCTAATATCTCAGTCTCGTGGATGAGGTTGTTGATTTATCCATATATGAAGGCAAATATAACACATAATGAAAATGCAGGATGTATAGTGTTTTATGATAGATGTTTGTTTCTTAGACTTTATTGTTATATCCAAAGGATTACTTCCACCCTGGACGTAACAAAATGTCCTGTTTAAGCTATTCTCAAATGGATGTCGTTGTTGAAGACAAATTTAGTCACATTTTTAGCCACCAAGACATGCAAAGATGGAACATTTGCTAGACTAAATATGCAACAACTTATTTGTATTTTTCTTAAAATGTTAATGAGCTCGTAAACAGTCTCAAAAATAATCTTTGAAAGGTGTTAAAAACAAACATCCTATTTACGACTGGTTTTTCACCATCGTAAATCACGATTTTTTAAATTGTGACAAAAAAATGATTATAATCTTGTTTTATATTTTTCAGGTCTTGCTTTCGATGTTTCGTAAATTACGTCAAAGAAGAGAGGAGACTGTTTCACCTAAGCAAAATGGTATGTTGTTATATGTATGTTTTATTTTAATGGCATGTTTTACCTAGTTTAGCCCATTTTTTGACAGTCTCGCCAGTTTCTTTGTCTTTCCTGCTGCATACATGTAGCCAGTAGGGTGTGCTGTTGTAACATTTTCTCAACCATTATTTTTCTATTTTTAAGGGTTGACATTTAGCCACCGTGAATTGAAGGATTCGGGATGATTCATTCTGCAATGGGTTTTTGTAAGTATCTTTTTAAGACAGATTAAATGTCTTTAGAAGATTCCTTGCATATCGTATGTGTATTGAACTCTTAAAACCTGTTCAATAATAATGTCTGTTTTTACTCCCAGTGCAATTATAATTGAATAAAAGAGTGCTTTTTCGGCTTCCATGTGAATATCTTTAGTAGGAATTACCGCTATGCTTCATTACGTGTCTGAAGGGAAGACATTTGTGCCCCCTAGTGTATAGTGATGCAGGGTTGTACGCAAACTAATAGTGTATGTTGATGATCCAATACTTTACACTAGCGGAAACACTGCTTTATTATTCTCAAAATATTGCCCTTGAACTTACATCCGAATATACAATAAAACGTGTCCATTCAAGTTGTATATTAAAAAGGGAGTTTGCAAATCCAACATACTTCCGAAGCGAGTTGCAAATCACTTGGATATGCCCAGAAGTTGACTTGGTGTGTAGTCTTTTCTTGTATATGATACAAGAAAGTTCCTTTGATGTATTTGTTATTTCCCTTAAGTTTAGTTTAAGAGGGCATTCCTATTTGTAAAAGTTTCATGATGGTTGTTTGACTAGTTAGCTAAAATATAAAACACCTACAACCTGTCTAATTATTCACAATTATTCTGTTTTGTCCTAACAGTAATTCATGAAATTTAAAGACTTGACAATCATATCGTCGTAATATCAGTCGTATTTTTAACAGTTATATTTTATAGTACTTACTGTGGCACATAGGCAAGAAATGTGTTCCATTTACGATTCCAGAAGACACGACAGGTCATGTTTCAGTGATCTTCAAGACTGGTCATGCCAACTTCTGTTTGCACAGCATCATTCGTGGCTGCCTTTACCTATTCACTGTTTACGATCTTTGTATGTTTGATTTTCACTTCAGTGTTACTCCAATTAAAGACTCAAACTAAAGTTCTTAAGAAAAACTATCTGATGCAGAGAATGTTCATCTAAGATCAGACATTCCTTTATTCATCCCACAATGGGGAAATTTACTATGGAGACCCACAATTGCATTGAAGAGGAATTTTGTTGTTTTGTGTGACAACCAATTGTGTGTCATATATGCTGGTATTCACATTTTTTGATCACATTTTCGAAGTTAGACTGACATTTAGAAATGGTAATCATTAAAGAACTATTAGCTAATTTGCCTATTCACGTATACTCAAAAAAAAAATCTGTCACTGTTTAAGACAACATCACAGTCTTGTCAAATAAATTTTATTAATAGCCTTATGTTCATTATTGTCTCAAGCCACTGTGTTGGGTTTGTGACGTGGTTCAGAGAACCCTAAAATTACAGCTTAATTGAAGTCACCTTTGAATCCTGTTTTCACTGGCATCACTAATGTTATTTGCTGCCATAAGAATATTGTTTCACCAAACTAGCCTTTTTTATTTTATTTTATTAATATGTAGTAACAATGACACAAAGTGCATCAGTATGGAATTTATGTAACAATAAACATGATTACTTGCCTCGTGTGATCAATGCTGAAAGCCAATGTGACCATTGTGCATCTTTAGAATATTTTGGACTTAATTGCAGTCCATGACTAAGAAGGAAGAAGATCTTTGAACAGACATGCCAATTATTGGCTGCTGTTTTATTTATAAATCTAGTTTTCTTTTTTGCCTCATTGCCTCCTAAGTGTAAGAAGCAGCTACAGACATATAAAAAACAGGTTAGAAGTCCACCTTTCCCTAAAAATCACCAAAGCAACACCATACAGTTAGCAGTAAAAAGCACTCCTGTAAATTTGCTAACAATGCCATTAAAGTTTTGAATGTTACTTTTCAACTTAATTAAACTAAAGTCCTCTACAAAGCACAGAAAATGTCAACCCTACATAATGATGTATGTCAAAATATTTGGGGTAAATCCCAGACATAGGTTTTTTTCTGTAGTCTGTTACAACGCCCTCCAAAACAACAATTCCTAAGTTTGAGTTATTAGTTACATGTGATTATTATAACAGTGAGAATAATTTGATAAAAAAAAATGTAGATTGAATGCTTATAATAAAGTCAAATAAGAAATGCTTATGCTGTTTAGTTCTTCTAAAATGGCGATTTTGAAAGAAAAAACTTTACTCACATTAAAACTATTGTTTGCTGGAAAATACAGCTTTCAGCTGCCACTGAAAGCTAGTTTAAAGCCAGCCACACCGAGGGGTCATTTTTTCAGTATGTCTGTGGATCTGATTTCTGTTAATTGGTTATCACTCATTGTTTTTATCTCTTCCACAGCGGAGACATGAGAGACTGATGAGAAGATTTTCAGAGTGTGAAAAAAAGAAGACAGCTCTGTAAGTTGATCCTGTTTGACTTCAGTATTTATTCACCTGCTCACTTAAAATATTGATTAGAAAATGTAAGTTTCTAGAGCTTGTATGTTCCCCATTGAGGATATCACACATTTACTTTAGTTATACCATGCCCCATGTTTATGTGGAATATTTACTGCTGACATTCACAATTCGCTCTACAGACCTATGTGTTAGCACATAGAGTGCAACAACAAAGGTTGAGCAGATGAATATAGCTTTATGGTATTACCTACCAGACTTCATTTTATGTAGCTACTTTGATCAAATTAAAACTATTTTAATGGAAGTTGGCTGTTTGTACTTAAAACAAAGCCAAATTTCTCCAGAAGTTGCGTCTCAAAATCTGCCAAAATATGTGATAGTTTTTTGTCCTGTGTTGAAAACTTTATAAAGACCAACACCAGGCAAACTTTATTTTTACAATATTGTTGCATTTCAACACTTTAAGAGCTACAAGAGACATTTATTCTGATGTTGACCTGTGCTTATATGGAAATGAACAGCTGCTGTAGTAGTTACTGGCTGCTACACTGCTGTTTACTTTCGGTCATTTATTTGGTTTTTGATTTTTTTATATTTGTGTTGTCAATTCAGGCAATGGATCTTATTTTGTTTACAGCATTGTTGGATCACATACCAGTGTTGCTGTTTTGATCCTAATGTTTTTAATCATCACTGCTGTTGTGTAGTTAAGTTTTAACCACAAGTCACGATGCACTAAACACATTGTACCCCTGGTGGTCAGTTTTTTTTTTTTTGGAACATTTATTCAGCCCAGACTTCATTTTGCTGAGTACTTTGAATTTGTTACACAATGTACTTTTTTACAGCCTTGCAAAAGCTTTTACGCAACTTTGGTTATTATGGCAGCTTGTCGCACAATTTTATGCTAACAAATCTAACTTGGAAGCTTCTGCTGAATCTGTGTGTTCAGTTACAAAAAGTGGTACCGCAGGCGTTATTGGAGCTTCGGGCCATTTAGAGTTTGATGCTAACACATTTCCAGCTGGATTACAAACCCTACCCAATTGGTCATTTGCCTTCAATCCATTATGTATTACATTGACTTGATTACAGTTTACTAGAAAAGCAATTTTGTTAAAAATTTGTATCACTTAAAACAAGGAAAATTTCAAGAAATATTTCCGAAAACACGCGCACTTGCGCAGTGCTCGCTAACGCAACTGAAAGCTAGCCACCTATCTTAGTAAAGTGTGGTGATTGTAGTCTAGTTTAGCATGCCTTCTTTACCTTCTGGACAGTGAATCATTACTCATTTCAGTTGCACTGTGGGCTTACAATTCTTCCTTCTTTTTTTTTATCCTGTCAAGACCCCATTCAACTGGATATTGCTGAAGTGGAGACCGCGTTGTTTAACGTGAAGATGGCACGTGATTTGGCAGTTAGCCAAATCTTTTTCAGACTGGACTTTGACGTTTGGATTTTCACTTTTTTTTCATGGACTCTGAGAGCACCGTTTACTGACTGTGCAGTGGACTCGTAAAAAAAAAAACAAACAAAAAAATGTTTTTTTGGGAAGCACCAAATCCGCCTTTGTACATTTGATATTCAAATGTTGTTTTAAATAAAGTTTATGTCCTCGCATTTATTTCCCTGGCTTTGTTTCATTAGCTAATTACCCAGAAAATCACAGGTGTACACTTGCGTAATATTTTGGTAGCGCTGAAATACTTGCGCTCGGAAGTGGGGATTTATATTTCATTTAATTCCCAAAAAATTTACTTGATTTTGTGTGATTAATCTTACATACTATGGGTCAATTTCAGCTTAAGATTGGTACTGGGTTGACAAATGTCGTGGAGAAATCCTCTGTTCTCCTGGTATTGCTTTACAAAGGAAATTATCAGCTTGACCAAGATAAAGAAGAAAATTGTGGATAAAAAAATGCACCCTTGCGATTTAATTACTTCCACTGGAAAGTCTACTATTTCACAAACAGTTATAAAAGCATTTGGTGATGAAGGCTCCATTAGAAAAAGTTTTGGTCAAATGGTTTCCAAAGGCTTTGCAAAATGGCTACTGGTTGTCCTTCTTCCTGTCTGAGCAGGAAGTGATGTAATTGGTGCAAAATATATTTTTTACAGCCACTCAGTCCTTAGATTTTTATGAAGTGGGGAGAAAAGCTTTTCACTTTGTGTTCTTCTAACCTGTGGGGCTGAAAATAAATGTAAGTTCATATAAAAAGCAAATATTTCAACATAATAAAAGGGGTGGGACTTAAACATCACCTGAGTGTGGGGTAAATGGAAATAACGTCAATCAAAGGCAAAGCTTTCAGAGCAGGGAAGGAGCTCTAGATGGCGGCTGAGCCTTGGGAAGGGTGCCATGGGCTTTCGTCAGACCGTTTCTCTTGCCTTTTTTTCGATTGAGAACGCTTGATTTTGACGTTAAATTGCTGGCTATGGTGTTCCGGTTGCTGTTTTAACGGGAATATCCGCGTTTTGTGTGTTTTTCGGGCTGATTTTTGGAGTCGTAGCTGCCGTCTGTGCTGGGGGAGTGCTTGTCGTTGTTTTCCATACTGGGCTCTGGCAGCCATGGCGCGCCTCCATTTTTAGTGTGCTGCTCGCCTCTGTCGCTCTGTCAGTAGATAAGGACTGTACAGGCCTACCAGCTCTCTGAAACAAGGCTGTTTTTGTAATTTATTAAGTTATTATTATTGGTTTTTACAGCTTATTCTTTTTTTTTTATCCGAGTCGGATAAATATTTAAACTCTGTAGCGAAAGAGCGAACGAGAATCTAATAGTTCATTTATAGACTTGCACCTTTTCTGCACGTTGAATTGCAATGTTTACATTGTGTGGTGCGTAATTTACTGGTTTTTCTCAGCCTTAAATACTATTTTTCTAATGCTTCATTTGATGACGCAGTTAGAATTAACGGCATGCGGCTCGATCCGTGGACTATATTGAAAGACACACGGTGGATATTTAACTTAATGTAACGACACCTGTCATTTTCCCCCATAGCTATGTTTAAATTACCGATGTAAATAATGATCATCCGATTCTTCGATTTAATGCCATTTTCTCTACTCGTGTCGCACCGCCTGGGTTTTAACTGCCACCTGAGCAAAGACAATCTTGTGGGACTTTGTGTGATAGTTCATGCTTCCTCTTAACTTTTTGACAGTAAATACCTGGACAAAAAAACACCCTATCAGATTTTCAGGATTCTACGATGATGAAGAATAAAAGTAAAAAACAAGAGGATGAAGGATCGACTCAAAGCAATGCATCAAGGTATGATCCTTATACTTTTTTCTACCTTTTTCATATCTGCTTTGATTGTTTACCTTGTCAAGCATGGTTGATCACCTGTGTTACATTTGCGACGTGGTTTTGAAGAAGTGCACCAGTGTCACGAATGACCTTGCTATTGTTTAATAGCCACACCCTGATTTTTCCTACCATTTCTTACACTCAATACTGAGGTTCCAGGCCTGTGTTAAGAGATCATTGCCCACAAAGATTGTATGTGTTAGACCACAGGAAAAGCCATTTGTCCTGTATTATGTTGCAAATAATTTGTCACACATATTTGATGTTCTGTCGCTATTATGTTATATGACCTTGTCTTACTAGTTGGTACTGCAATGCACCATTTTTATCAACGTTGTAGTTTGGGTTTTGTTTATTTCAGAAACAATGCATTGATCTGGTGTTGCCTATGGGTCCTAATATATCCATTGTTTTGGATTGTATTATATATAACATACTTTTATAGATAGTTCTGGGACCTGAATACAAGTGACTACACCTTTTAATTTTTATATCAATCTCTGCTTTTTATTTGAACCTGTGTTTAAACTTTTGTCCAAGTTACAAAGTTTTAGAAAATCAAGTGTGTTTATGTCCAGCTATTTCTGCTCATTAAAGCCATTATTCTTTAAGATTTTAATGACTGTGAATAATTTTCTCCTTTTAACACTTACTAAAACCTAAAACTCTTGTGTGTTATGAAGTTATGTCTTCACATGCTCACAGTATGTAACATTTTAACCTTCAGCTTTATTTTTGTTTTAAGGGACATTTTATTTTTTACTTTGGGTTTAAAGGGACTCTATGATTGACACTTACATTTTAAACAATTCTATGAATGCAATGGTCATTTATTTTACATTATAACCATACATTGTTTACATTATACCTAGTGACAACTTTTATTCTATAAATGTATTGTAAGTATCACAAGTTCAAAAGATACATTATGTATTGAATCATATTGTATTTATGGAGATTAACATGCTAATTGAAGAGACTGTTTTGAACATGTTTGATACTTGTGTATGTTGCAGCTAAATAATAATTTCTTTTTCAATTTATCTACATTTGTATAAGTTGTCAGGCAGATTATAAAAGCCTGTGGCAGGGACCCTGGATATTTAAATATAGTGATTTAAAAAAAAAAATATATATATATATATATATTTGTTTTACAGTATTGTATTTCCTTATTGTAAACATTTACAATTGTGTATTAACCATCTACAGGTTTCTAAATATTCATATCACAATCAGTGGGAACTTTTAATTGATTTTGATCAATAAAGATGTCATCATATTGTATCATTTGCTTGGTATCAGAACAATGCAGGAACAACATATGCAACTAGTCACTGTCTTTAAAAAGTAAGATGTTAGCATTTATGTATAAATAACAGTTTCCTCAATTTAAGTTTTAAGTATTAGAATGACTGCAATGTTGTCACAGCAAATAATACAGCTTGATCTCAATAGACTGTTGTGTTTTTAGATAAAGACACAGAGAAGTTTGGATACTAAATGCAGGTAATCATCCTCACAGTATTGATACAGACTGCACACTGCAGCAGGTTACATCACACTTGTAGTCTTTTTGTGTGTGATCTTGTGGCAGCCATTTTAGTGTTTTCAGCTGTGAGTGAAATATGTCCTCTGCAGTGATGACAGCCTAACTTATTTCATACTGATAGATGAGCTCTGTGGGTATTCAGAGCAGCAGAAATAGCAGCAAAAAATCTGGTAACTTAATGTAATAATATGTCACAAAAGTACCATTTACATACACTCCTGAGTCACAAAATGGCCCTTGCTTTGTGTGCCCAGCTTGCTCACTTATCTGTATTAAAACTCGGCTCAGAACTACACAGAGGAGGACCAGGAAGTGTTCAGACATTAGGAACCTGCACAACGTGCTGCGATAGGCTAGATTTCCATCTAGCAACACAGCAGCCAATAGTAATTCGAGGATTTGCTTATGACCCGCCTACTTCTGACCTCTTAAAGCGGAAGGAGACATGTACTTCCTAGTTTGGATATTGAAGCTGCGCAGGGACTGGAAACAAGTCAGCGAGTTATATTTAACACCACGTGCAGTGTAGTTATGTATTTTCAACTAATTAAATCACATTTACTTAAATATTACTCCCATAGTTGTTACTTTAAATTACGGCTGTAGTTATTCCTAAGTCGTTTAGTAATGGATGTAACTCCCTGCAAGCTTCAGCATAACAATAATAATGTTCAATAGATGAAAGACCGATTAAGTTTATGTACTAATTGTATTTCACACGACATTCAAGCTTTATGTCTTCAAAACTATTCGTGTAAGGCTGTGATTATTGGAGATTTATTCTCAATGGATCAAGAGACTAGCGACCCCCAGTGTCCAAGCAAATGTAGTGCATGCAGAGAAAGCCATTCAGCAAACGTCACTATACCAAGCAACTACTTTAACCATTGATGATCTTTTATTAAACAAACTTACATAAATAAGTTGCTGTCTTTTTTTGTGTACAAACCAGGTCATTTGTATTAAATTTGATCACGATTGCCTTAGGAAATAAAATTTGTTTGGCTTTCTGAGTAAATTCCATGTTATGCAGGTGTTTAAGCAGAGGCTAGACTTCTAAAAGAAGACCAAAAGGAAATCTTATAAGATGATTGAAAAGCCTAAATGGTTGAATTTTCCCCCCCTGAAATACATGTGTCAGGTTTGGTTTTTGTGTACATGGCTATACCTGTTCAGGCCTTTAAAATCTTTGTAATGAAACAGTGAGAGTGAAAAATTAAGTCTGGATATAACCTGTGTGTGATTACTTAAACAGTTTAATTAGTGGTGTGCTAAAAATGTTTAGGAATAAACGGCAGGTGACCCATTAATGTGGACTTAAAATGAGATTTAAAAAGAAAATATTGGAAGTATTTATTCAGTTTTACTGTGATTCTCATGTGTTGTCTCTCTCATTAATAAAATGATGCCAGTTGTTGTATTTTTGATTATATTACTGCTCTACTTGCGTATTTGGAGGATAGCAGAAAAAGAAGACTCATCATACTCATTAATGTATTAATGAGCCTATTTTAGTTGTTAAAGCAGGTCTGTGAACTCTATGGCTGTTTTGAAATGACTGTAAGAGGATTTGGGTGCCTTAGAGAGAATCAGGTTATTAGACTGTTAGCTGAATGAGGAACATGGTGCATGATGTAATTAGGTTTCTGTTTCCCCTCTAGCTGAGAGTCACAAATGACTCATGTCATCAAGCTCTCGCATTTTCTACAGGTCCTAGTGAGAGTGTGTACATTTCCATTTTGAATTTTCAGACATTTTTATGTTTCCACTATCATCAACTCACTTTTTTTTTCTTTTCTTGTAATGTTTGTTTGTGTGTGTATATGAGCAATAGCTCTGCTCTGTAAGAACAAAAGAATGAACGTATTTTTGTTCCTGTAGCAATTCAGCTTCAGAAGAATCCAACCGCTCTGCGTCGGAGTCGGGAAGTCAGTCAGAGAGCGAGCATGGCAGTGAAAGGAGGAGGTCGCACAACTCAGAGTCAAACAGCTCTTCAGAGTCAGAGAGTCGCTCAGAGTCAGAGTGCGAGTCTGCAGGGTCCAAATCACAGCAAACCACAGCAGAGGTCAAAGACAAGCCAGTTAGAAAGAAGGAGCGCCTGGCAGATGTGAAGAAGGTAAAGGTCACTGAACTGAAGACTTTACTGTGTTTAAACCAGATTACAGCTCCTGCCCTCACTTTAGTTGTTTAGTTGGGCTCCTAATGTGATTATGAAGGTGTGACGTGCAGGACACAGTTAGTTAAATCCTTGCAAGTTTTCTTATATCATCCTAGGTTCATGCTACATCCTAGTTCTAAGCAGGTTCTTAGTAGCCTATAGAATTGGACGTGATAAAATTTAAAGAAAGAAAATTCTCTGTTGGTAATTACACATACACAGAAATACTTGTTATTGACCTTTGTCTGCACACTTGATGCATAATCTCCTGCTTGTCCAGAACTGTTTACTAACCTCCAAAAAAGGATAGTAAGACTAGGACATATAATTAGAGAAAATTGGAAGTGTTAGTTAACATTTAATAGAAAAAAACCCAAACTATAAATCTAACTCAAGCAAAAATGCTAAAAAAAGAGAATAACTGAGTAGCTTTTCAGCTCTGAACATGTCATATGTTTTTGTTTGTTTTATGTAATTGTAATTGGAATATTTTCTGGTTTTGGACTGTTTATTGGACAAAACAATACATTTCTTCTTGCTAAACTGGGACACCTTTCACTAATGCCTGGTATTTTATAGACTAAATCATTAATCTTTTGAGACAAATCAGTACATTCTTTGTTAGTACCAGGCCTGTGGCACACATTTAAATTTGAAAAGAGCTGGGACATGCTAAATTTGTTGCCTGTGGCACCCTTTTAAAGCAGCTGATCTCCGTTTACAGATGTGGGAAGAACATCCAGATGTGTACGGCGTCAGGCGGTCAAACCGCAGCAGACAAGAGCCGGCTCGTTTAAACATCGGAGCTGGGGTAAGCGAGAATTAGAAGCTCGAAGGTGAACAATAGGACATTAAGGGCAGACGATACTGATGCGTAGTTGTTGTCAGAATTATCTGCATTGGCATCAGCTCCTCTAAATAAGACTCTTGTGCCACCTAGTGGACATTGTGTAGTGTTGCTAGATTTCATGTGTGACTGTATTCACAGGGTAGCAGCGACTCTGAGAGTGAAAGCCCTAAAAGAAAAACATCACGGGCTAAGAAAAAAGAGTAAGTATGAATATGTTTGAGCATTTCTTTAAAAACAGATTTCATTTATTTATGATTTATTTGACAGTACAGCACCACGTTTTTTAAGCACTTAATCCATACAGTAGTGTTTTTGTAGTTCGTGTCTGTTTGTCATTGTGTCGTCTGTGTTCATACTGTCAACCTTATCATTTAATGCTTATTTATAATTGGGTATCTGTTTGTCTCAGAATGGGCTCAGTTAGTTTCAGTCAGCTCAGGTGATGTTCCACATCCAAATCAGTTTGATAAGTGCTCAAATCGGCGGCTTTTCCGCTCATTAAATTGGGTTGTGCTCAACACCCTATGGCCGGTATTTGAATGAAATTTAAATTATCAGTGATGGGCCTTGAGGGTGAACTTGTGGCATTTCTTTGTTATAAGAAATATCTGGAAAGATGATGACTCAAATGATGATGAAGAGGAGGAGGAGGAGGAGGAGGAGGAGGAGGAGGAGGCTTCCGAAAGTGCAGACAGTGAGCAGGAAGAGAAAAAAGTTAGATCCAGACGTCTTCCTGCTAGAAGGTAAGAGCGTAGCGAAGCCTGGCCATCAGACAGCTACCCACTGGTCATGTCAAAATCATTCCACATTGTGTGAGCAGTTGTTTACATATTACATATTTTCTCCACTTCTTTGGTTTTGAGTAACAACCTGAAAGCTGCAGCCTGATGTAACTGTGAAATTTAGATCTAAATATATGTGACTATCTGAAATCATTTCTTTACATTTGGCTACAGTTCCTCCTGTACGGTCTGAGGCAGGGGTGTCAAACTCGTGCCATAGAGGGCCGAGACCCTGCAGGTTTTCTTTCCAACCATCTCTCCAGCAGCTGATCTCACTGATGAGCTGAAATCAAAATCACCTGCTTTAGTGACCGGCTGGAAAGAAAACCTGCACTGTCTTGGCCCTCCATGGCACGAGTTTGACACCCCTGGTCTGAGGTTATCAACTGCACTCAGGCACAAAACCAAAATAAGTGTGAAAGGAACAATTGAGCCAGGGAATTTGGTTCAGTTATCTCTAAGTGGATTTTATGTTTCTGTGTTTAATTGTGTGTTTTTCAGACCTCAGACCAAATCATCAACATCCAAAAAGCAGCTGTCTCAAAAAGGGAGAAAGTCCAGGAAACAGGAGTCATCAGCTGAAGAAGATGATGACGACGATGACGATGATGATGACGATGATGAAGACACTCCTAAGAGACAGACTCGAAGAAGGGGCGCCACCAAAGTCAAAAGGTGAATATCTGTGTAGTTTAGTTCTATCAGATTTCCTAAAAGCTGTGTAAAGTTTAGCGTAGAGATTTCTCCCCTCATCATTATCTTCATCTTTGAATCTTGAATCCTGTGTCTTTCCATTGTGTTGCAGTTATAAAGAGGACCAACACGACTTCGAAACAGACTCTGACGACCTGATTGAGATGACGGGCGACGCGGGGGAGGAGCAGCAGGATGATGACAGCGAGACCATTGAGAAAGTGATGGATGCCAGGACAGGCAAAAAAGGAGGTGATACATTTTCATTTGTTTCTCACTGTGTTGAAAACCAGATTTAGTTAAAATCCATTCTGTACAGTCTGTCGTCTCACATGTTTTTGTTTTTTGACTTTCCCAGCCACTGGTGCTTCCACTACTATTTACGCTGTGGTGGAGAACGGGGACCCGTGCGAAGGCTTTGACCCTGTGAACGACGAAGGGGAGACTCAGTATCTGATCAAGTGGAAGGGCTGGTCCTACATCCACAACACATGGGAGAGTATGGACTCCCTGACACAGCAAAAGGTCAAAGGACTGAAGAAACTGGACAACTTCAAAAAGAAAAACGACGAGCTGAATTCATGGTGAAAATCTTTTTCTCTTTGCAGTCACATTTTTATTTTGCAAATGTGCAACATCTCCCCAGAATGTTCACTAGGCATTTGCTTGCAGGTTGAGGAGGGCGTCTCCTGAAGATGTGGAGTTTCATAACTGCCAACAGGAGCTCATCTGTGACTTGAACAAGCAGTTTCAGATTGTGGAGCGAATCATTGGTAAGAAATCATTATGTTAGTGGTGATGATCTTCTACATATTGCATTTTGTAATACATTTTGTGTCAAAGTGAGACTAAAATTTTATTTATTTATTTATTTTTAATCAACAGCAACAAAAACAGGAAAGACACCGGGATCCTCTGATTTCCCTTGTAGGTTCCTTTTTCAGATTTTTCATCATCACTGTAAAAAAACTTGAATTTTTATCTATCATTTGTCTAATAAATCACTTGCTTTTCTAAAACAGCTCACAGTCACAAGATCCCATCCTCCAATGAACCAGAGTACCTATGCAAGTGGATGGGTTTACCCTATTCAGAGTGCAGCTGGGAGGATGGAGCTCTGGTTAGAAAGAAGTTCCAGCACTGCATCGACAGCTTCACCAGCCGAAACTCCAGCAAAACCGTCCCCTCTAAGGACTGCAAGGTCAGAGTCGAGTCCAAAATGGATCAGTCTTAATCTTTGTTTATTGTCTTTTTCCTGTTTTATTTGGTATTAGTGAAACGTATCTCCCCATAACTGAAGACATTTGTTGTATATTATTTCAGGTATTAAAACAGAGGCCGAGGTTTGTTGCTCTGAAGAAACAGCCATCATATATTGGCGACGAGAACCTTGAATTGAGAGATTATCAGCTGGCTGGGTTGAACTGGTTGGCTCACTCCTGGTGCAGGTACAGTAGATAAATAAAAAAATAAACATGATAACTTATTCTTTTATGACCTCTTTTGACAGACATTGGGGAAAAAAATGGACTTTGAAGCAATGAAAGTATCCGTTTGTCCTCCTCCGTCCTCCTCAGGTGCAATAGTGTTATCCTCGCTGATGAGATGGGACTGGGAAAAACCATCCAGACAATCTCGTTCCTGTCTTACCTGTTCCACCAGCATCAGCTCTACGGGCCCTTCCTAGTGGTGGTGCCTCTGTCCACACTCACCTCCTGGCAGAGGGAATTTGACACCTGGGCCCCAGACATGAACGTGGTGGTCTACCTGGGCGACGTCATGAGCAGGAAAACAGTAGGTTGAATATGACTGTTGTTATAATAAGACCTGTGGCATCCCCAGAGTTTGTTACATAAATGTAATTCTGTTTCGTGTAGATCCGAGACTATGAGTGGGTGAACCATCAAACCAAAAGAATCCGTTTCAATGCACTAATAACCACTTATGAGATTCTACTTAAAGACAAGGTAGGTTTCTCTGCAGCTGTGATTTTATTTTTCTTTTGTGGTATTAGTATGCATTACTTACAATCTCTTAACATTTGCCTCTAGGGGGTTCTTGGGAACATTAACTGGGCGTTCCTCGGTGTGGATGAAGCCCACAGGCTGAAGAACGACGACTCCCTGCTCTACAAAACATTAATGGAGTTCAGGTCTAATCATAGACTCCTCATTACCGGCACGCCGCTGCAGAACTCCCTCAAAGAGCTCTGGTCTCTGTTACACTTCCTCATGCCTGACAAGTACGTGCTGGTTTCAGACATTTAATGTTAAATTGAACAAGAGCAAGAGAAATGGGATGAGTTTGTATCCTAGTCTGACATCTGTTGTGCACTGCAGGTTTCATTCATGGGAGGACTTTGAGGATGAACACGGGAAAGGAAGGGAAAATGGTTATCAAAGTCTTCACAAAGTCCTTGAGCCCTTCCTGCTCCGACGTGTCAAGAAAGATGTGGAAAAATCTCTCCCTGCCAAAGTGGAACAAATCCTCCGTGTAGACATGACAGCGCAGCAGAAACAATTTTACAAGTAGGATTTTTATTTCTGTCTTTTGTAACATTTTTTATTTATTTTTTTTAATGATAAAATCGCATGTACAGTAGCTGCACTTCTCTCCTCCATTAGCTTAATTTGTTCCTGAATATTTCCAGGTGGATTTTAACGAGGAATTACAAAGCTCTTGCCAAAGGCACCCGAGGCAGCTCCTCCGGCTTCCTGAACATCGTAATGGAGCTGAAAAAATGCTGCAACCACAGTTTCCTTATTAAACAGCCTGAGGAAGGAGAGACTGAAAGACACAAGGAACACCTGCAGGTACGTCTTTTTGTGAACCCGCTTCAGCTCCGAGCATCACCTCAGGACAGCTCCGGCAGAGGAAGCCAGTTGTGGCTTTAACATAGAAGCAAACATGGCTGATGATACAGATCAGTGCAGCTTCATATTTCCTGATTGGTACCATTTTGTATCTTCTAGGGTGTAGTGAGAGGCAGCGGGAAGCTGGTTCTGCTCGACAAGCTGCTGACCAGGCTCCGAGAAAGAGGGAACAGAGTCCTGATCTTCTCCCAGATGGTCAGGATGTTGGACATTCTAGCTGAATACCTCACTAACAAACGCTATCCATTCCAGGTAAGATTCGCACAATGAAGAAGTTCACCTACTAAACATCACGAAGCAACGTTCTCTTAAATTTTCTTTATACTTTCTCTTCATTTTCTGATGAGAGGAAAAAAAATAGTGAAGTCAAATCCAGATCCACCAAATGTTCTTATCCAATCAAATTTGCTGTAACTCAAGTGTGTTGAATGATGAATCCCACTTGATCTGTTTTCATACCCAGAAGATTTTAATAAACCATAAAAATCACATGAAATCAAGGAGTCAAACCAAAAAACAACAAATTGTCAATGCAAATAAAGATGGGTCATTTGTTTGTATATGGTTTCTTGCATGAGGCCCATTGTGTTGCAGGGGCCCACGTATAGTTATGTTTGACGTATAAAATTAGGGCAACATATTTGGATCTTTTAAAATGATATTTTAGCAGCTGCATCCACTGACAGAGGCAGGCTCAGGTTTTGACTGTTGTTTTCCTTGGTGTTTACAGTGAAGGGCCTTTTAGGATGTTCTGGACTGGGCAGATTAGTCTCAGTTGAGGATCGGATGTCAGTGTTGGTGCACACATACTCCGCCAGGCTTGGAGGTCTTGTGTTTATTTATATCAACAAGTTATTTTCTGCCGGGGACCAGCCGGACTCCTGCAAGTCACTCGACTCGGGTTGTTTTGCTGACTTGGTCTTTGCATTAGACTGTGATCGGTGTGAGCGTATAGACAGGGTACGATGGCATGTAAAGCAGAGCGATGCCAATGTTATCGTGGAGAGCTGCTCAGGAGGGTCTTTGAGGTAAACCTCTCTCTTTTTGTCTCCCTCCTGCTCAGCGCCTGGACGGCTCCATAAAGGGAGAAATCCGAAAGCAAGCACTCGACCACTTTAATGCAGAAGGCTCGGAGGTATGTTTACTAATGACTTTAATACTACTAACTGATCCTAATCAAGATTGCAGTTCTGGAAATTTGTTTTGATCCAGAATGTTTGTTCAAGCTGCAGCAAGTAAAAGTTTTTTTTACTATAATGTAGTAATTATCATATTTTCAAATGCACTTAGCACAATCACTTGATCGTAAGGATGTTACAAAAAGCACCCAAGGCAAAAGATGATGTCATCTTTTAAACATACTTACAGCCCAGTGCTGCATGTAAAGTCATCCAAGATGCAAGCTGACAGTCTCAAGTGGGTGGATGTATTTGATAAATGATGCAAAAAGGATCATAACACCATTACTTATTTTGTTTATTCTAATTGTTCAAATTCGTATTTACTAATGTTGGTGTATGCTGTGTTTCATCTGTTTTCTAGGACTTCTGCTTCCTGTTATCCACCAGAGCTGGAGGTTTAGGTATTAACTTGGCCTCAGCAGACACTGTAGTCATCTTTGATTCTGACTGGAACCCTCAAAACGACCTGCAGGCGCAGGCGAGGGCTCACAGGATCGGCCAGAAGAAACAGGTCAGCTACGGCTCAAATTCATAGAATTGCTGCATAAATTTGTAAGATTGTTGTACTGAAACATATTCGTGCTTGTCCTTCTCAGGTAAATATCTATCGACTTGTCACCAAAGGAACAGTGGAGGAGGACATCATCGAGAGGGCGAAGAAGAAGATGGTTTTGGACCATCTGGTCATTCAGAGAATGGACACTACTGGTCGAACTGTTCTGGACAGCAACTCGGGAACCACAAAGTAAGTGGTGATTTTTTTTTAATTTTTTTTTTGCTGATGAGCTTTTTGGTTTTTGTTCAATTGTTTAGATGCTGATGCTCATTGATGTGTTTTGTTTGAACAGTTCAAACCCGTTCAATAAAGAAGAACTGACTGCTATTCTCAAGTTTGGCGCCGAGGATCTTTTCAAAGAGGCAGAGGGAGAGGAGTCTGAACCACAGGTGTGGGAATAATCCTGTGTACATGAAAAATTGTTGTGTTACATATCTGGACCTTTTCAAACCAGAATGTC
Source organism: Pseudochromis fuscus (assembly GCA_900323345.1). Lineage (NCBI taxonomy): Eukaryota > Metazoa > Chordata > Actinopteri > Pseudochromidae > Pseudochromis > Pseudochromis fuscus. The sequence goes on along the minus strand of OOFC01013845.1, from coordinate 12,544 downwards.
TTTGTTTCTCTAGGAGATGGATATTGAGGAGATCTTGAGGTTGGCTGAAACAAGAGAAAGTGATCAAGGCTCGAGTGCTACAGACGAACTTCTGTCGCAGTTTAAGGTCCGAGGCTGTTCCTGATTTGTTACATACTCACTGTTAACTTTCTAAATTCCCTCGTTCACACATTGCTTCCTTTAAACACTCATTTTTTTTCTTTCTTTTTCTTTCCTCTGTTGCTGCAGGTGGCAAATTTCTCCAGTATGGAAGAGACTACTCCAGAGTTTGAGGAGAAACACATCCGGGAATGGGATGATATCATTCCTGAGGAGCAGCGACGCAAAATTGAGGAGGAGGAGAAGCAGCGGGAGATGGAGGACATCTTCATGCTGCCCAGAAGCAGGAGCTCTAACAAACGGGTAAGAAGATGCATTTGTGAAATAAATCCTATTTATTTTTATATTTTCTCATTGCACATGTTTGTTCCAACCTGTTCAGTTGGACATGAGAGTTTTGGTACACTCTGTGAGCCAAACAATTATTTGTGTATTTACCAAAAACCATCATCTCATAGCTAAGGTGCAGTTACACAGCAGCCATGATCCTGCCTCTGAAACATACTTCCTCCAGCAGCTGCTCAGCCTTTGGATCAAACCACTTTGCTTAGTTAAAGTCCCACTCCTCGTCTTTCAGGCCCAGGCCAATGACAGCGACAGTGATGTGGGTTCCAAGCTGAAGCATCGCTCGTCAGGCTCTGAGAGTGAGACTGATGATAGTGACGATGACAAGAAGCCAAAGAGGAGAGGAAGACCTAGAGCTCGCAAAAACAACGTGGAGGGTTTCACCGACGCAGAGATCCGCAGGTGAAGCATTCTGTCATTTCTTTTTCTAGTTGTTATTTTGTTTGAAAAGTTGTAAAAGAGAATAAAAATGTCTTCATACTCTTATCAACAGGTTCATTAAAGCATACAAGAAATTTGGAGCTCCACTTGAAAGGTAAGCATATTGTTAAATCATGTAAGTAATTAATGTATCAGTGATACCATCTTTTTACCCACTTCTAACAAACCTGTTTGCTGGATCCAGGTTGGAGGCCGTCGCCCGTGACTCCGAGCTGGTGGACAAATCCATTGCAGACCTGAAGAGACTCGGTGAACTGATTCATACGAGCTGTGTGACTGCGGTGCAGGAGCACGAGGAACACCTTAAAGAGAACCCAGAACCCAGTATGTTTTCTTTACTTGTTTAAAAATCTCAAAAGACTTTTTTAAATCCTTATTAATGATTCATGTTGTTATTCCAGCCAAAGGTCCTGGGAAACGTCGAGGAATTAACATCAAGATTTCAGGAGTGCAGGTCAACGCTAAGTCCATCATCCAGCACGAGGAAGAGTTTGAGCCGCTGCACAAAGCAGTGCCCTCCAACCCTGCTGAGAGGAACAAGTAAGGATACCACTGCAGATATAAGAGGAAGCACAGCCCTTTGTATTAGGTCCAAGATAAGATGTCCAGGAAATGTTTATCTGTGCTGTGGTTCAGGTTTGGCAACACTCTTTGTTTTTTTTTTCCCCTCACAGGTTCAAGCTGACGTGCAGGGTGAAGGTCGCTCACTTTGATGTAGACTGGGATCTGCAGGACGACATTCAGCTCTTGCTCGGCACCTACGAGCACGGCTTTGGCAACTGGGATCTGATCAAGACGGATCCTGACCTTAAACTTGCTGATAAGGCAAATATCTGACATTTACCTTTAAGTCTGTGTCAGGAAAACTTATTCAGTAAAGAAAAATACTGAAAAAATATACTCCTAGCTAAAACAAGTACTATATTTCTTAAAAAAAAAAAGTAAATTAAAAGCCAGGTTTGTAAATGACCAGAGTTGATATGAACAAATACTGACTGGGGAGAAATATTGGTTCATAAATTAAAGATGTTTTCAGAATAAAACTCCTGTTACTAAATACAAGATTTCTGTCCACTGAAACACTGCAGGGCTTTAATTTTGAAATGATTAGAGCACATAGTTACAGTGTAATATAGTAACTTTAATATTTTGATCCCCTCCCCTCCCGATCCCTTGAATCTTCTAAACAAGGCTTTGTACTTGCAAGGAAATTAGAAATAAAAGCCCTGGCCACTATTTAAGGAAATAGTTTATTTTTTTAAAATAAGTATTTAGATTATTGAACAGCACAGCTATATATATATTTTTGTGTTTGTCGTCATTAATGCTTGAACATGAATTCAACAGTCTAACATTCACCTACTTGTGCACAGATTCTTCCAGATGACCCGAGCAAGAAGCCTCAGGGCAAGCAGTTGCAGGCGAGAGCAGAGTATCTTCTCAAGCTGCTGAAAAAAGAACAAGACAGCACAGATGCCTCCAAAGCAGGAGACGAGGTAAGACGCTAATAATCGCAGAGCATCTGGTGCGTGTAGGAGAGGACGTACCTCCCACATAGCTGAACCTGCTCTTGGTTTCCTCCCAAGGTCAAAGTGAAGAAGAGGAAGCCTCGGGTGAAAAAGGAGAACAAGATTCTTAAGGATGAGCAAGGCAATGACATCTCCTCCCCCCGCCTGTCCGACAACCCGTCAGAAGAGGGCGAAGTTAAGGTCAGAAATGAGATCAGCTCTGCAGTGGCACCTGCTGAGTCTGGAGGGGAAAGGGTCAATTATGCTTGTGCGTCGAGATTTTCTATGACCGACAGTACACGTGATGAGGATTTATGTTTTCTCTTAACTGTTTCATGTGTAATAACAGTTTGTAGACAGTTAAAACCAATAAATGTTTTAGAGCTGAAAAACAAATATGATCTCAAAATAGTGCCGAGCTTTTTCATCTGCAACGTATCCCAGCAGTTACGGCCACTAGTGAAGCACAGCAACACCCACACTCGGTACATTTGTTTAGGCTGTCAAACACCATTAGAGTCCTTGACGTTATCCTCATTGTGTGACCTGTTGTTTAACCTCTGCTGTGTTTTCATGTGTGTGAGCAGGACGATGGAGCAGAGAAGTCCCCCGTCAAGAAGAGACAAAAGAAAAAGGACAACAAAGAGAACAAAGAAAAACAGGGAACTCCTAAAAAAGAGAAGGACGGGGACAAAGAAAAGAAAGGCGCCAAGCCTCGGAAAGAAAAGGTATTTCACAACGGTACTCATGACCTGAACATATGGGTTTTACTCAGCTTTACACAGACAAAATGTCGATTTTTATATCGTTATATCATTAAAATGCTGCTGGAAGATATGCAGCTAAAAATCCATTAAAGCTATGAATGGCAGATTTGGGCTAATTGTCTTCATGTTTGTTTTGTTTGTTTTTCAGGCCAAAGGAGCCAAAGGGAAGAAGCCTCAGGGTCCGGTTCATATCACAGCCGGATCAGAGCCTGTTCCCATTGAAGGAAAGGAGGATGATGAACTCGACCAGGAGACTTTCAGTATTGTGAGTTTCTTGTTTAAGAGGAGATTGTGTGATGTTATTCAGAATCCTAAATGCAGTGAATTATAATGAGTTACTTCATGTTTGTAGTGTAAGGAGCGCATGAGGCCGGTGAAAAAGGCCCTGAAGCAGCTGGACAAACCAGACGAGGGTCTGTCCGACCAGGAGCAGCTCCAGCACACACGCACATGCCTACTGAAGATTGGAGACCGAATCACAGAGTGCCTTAAAGCTTACAGTGACCCCGAGCATGTCAAAATATGGCGAAGGTGAGATGAGTAGATATTATCTTTGTGAAACTAAACATGATGCTCTCTCATCTAACTCTGCTGATAATTTTATTTTCTTTTTTTTTGCAGAAACCTCTGGATTTTTGTGTCCAAGTTTACAGAGTTTGGTGCAAGAAAGCTTCACAAACTTTACAAAATGGCACAGAAGAAGCGATCACACGAGGAAGAGGTGAGCTGCTCCTCTTCCAGTGTGTAGTGGAGTGAATGTGGTCTGTTGTACGTAACCAGCACTGAAATGAACCTGTGGCATTTCTAGAAGGAGCAGAAGAAGAAGGAGGATCCTTCAGGGAGGGTCAAGTCATTCAGACCAGAGCCCTCTGGTTCCAGTCGAGACTCCACGGGTACTCAGCCCTCCTCCAAAGCTTCATCGCACCCGCCTCAGTCAGGACCCCACGGACACCACAGGGAACCGTACAATGCGGGTGGCAAGCGGCACTTTGGCAATGATGGTACAGACTGATTACATTTACTACACAGAGATAACATCAGAGAGACAATAAATGAGATTATTGAGTATTCATTGTGTGTTCATTTGTAACATTTCAACTGTGTTGTTACAGATCGAGGAGATTGGCAGAGAGACCGTAAATACAACTACCCAGGTAACAGCAACTCATCTTGGCAGGGAGACCGCCATCATCCCTACGACCGCTATAAGGATCACTACGGAGATCGACGGCCACATGGAGACTCGTACCGCAGCTCGGGCGGTTACCGCAACAACAACTCTCCTCGAAAAAGGCCATACGAGCAGTACAGCAATGACCGGGACCACAGGGGTCACCGACCCTACTACGACAGGTGAGTTACTCAAACCTGGTGATATGTGTCACCTGAATAAAAAAACTACCACGATATAAATCTGCAAATCAGCCACTTGTGAATTGTGTGAAAATTTATCGACATGTTACAGTGTCTTTAAACAGTCAGAGTCAGATCCACATCATTCCACTGATTAAAGCACAGCAAGTCATAAAACTATAGTCAAATAAAATAAAAACAGGGAAATGAATTGTTACAAATCCCCTATACATGCCTTCATCGACGTATTCCCTTACACGTATACAAATGTCCGAACTTATCAATAATTAAGTAAAATAAGAACAAAACAATAATTATAGACAAATATATAATAGAAATAAAGAAACAATAACAGTTATAAAAACAAGTTCTTCCCTACAGTCAGTACCTTATCATGAGATAATAATGGTAGCGACGACACTGACACTGATGATAATGAAAGTAATAGAGATAACTAATGAGGTGACATTTTATCATGAATCATCTGTAATATACAGATGTGGTCACAGCTCCCTCCTTTTCTGTTTTTCTCATTTTAATGAATAAAAACAGTTAGAGACACACACTTCCAACTTCAATATTCATAATATAATAGAAAGCAGGAGTTGTACTTTTGGAGCTACATTTAATGTGTTTATGCCATAGACTTTATAGAAATGGACAAAGCAAGTGGGTATCAAAACTGCAGCCAATGTGGAAGTACAAAAACATGCAAAACTTCCTACGGCCACTGGCTCCAAAAAACTCAAAAATGCAAAAATTGTGATTTTCAATCATTAAATACTTGAGCAGATATTAGGAAGATTAAGGGGTGTGGTTAATTTGATTGATCTCCAATGAGACCAGCCCATCACCCCTGAACTGAACAGTCACACACATTGGATAGTGTCCTTGGGTTCAAGGGTCAGACCCTCCTCCTCAGTCCCTTTCTCCCCTCATATCCAAATATGGTCACTTGTGGCTCCAAATAACCAACATGGTGACGTCACACTAGCTTTGTCAATTCTATCTACAGTCTATGGTTTGTTTTTAATATTAAACCAGGAAGCAGATGCACTGATCTCAGAATAGCAGAGCTCACTGCTGGGGTCTGTTAATATTAGCTCCTACCCAGGATAAAAAGTACAGGAGCTGTCTGCTCATCTAATCTTGATGTATTTTTGATTGTGGATCTGTGGTGGGATAAAATGGTGCCAGCAGACCTGAGATCAGCTCATAACAGAATGGACCTGAATGCATTAACTCGCAGATAAAAGTAGTGTGATGATGGTGGTGTTGTCCCTTTTTAGTTTCTAACAACAATCTGTGAATCTTTCAGGCATCCAGACCCCAAAAGAAGGCGTCCTGATGATTTCCGTCCAAACTACCACCAGGGAAGAGAAGGCCCTCTTCAGGACTTCAGGAGGATGCCAGACCACAGACCACCAGGTCCACCGGGGCCGGAGCACTACGGCAGGCCCTTCCACCCCGACAAACCTCCTCCGCTGCTGGACCCTCGCTCCCCGCAGGCTCAGAAGTCTCCGCAGGACTCCCGCTCTCCTCTTGAACGGCCCATGGAGCCCAACGCCATGGGAGACCCGAACTGGAACAACAGGAAAACAAAGTCTGCTGATGAACTGATCTGAGTGTTTGGTCCAGGGTCGGAGCCACACGCTGCTGCTGCTGACGGACACATCTGGACTCGCCAAGTATAAGCTCACAGTTGAAAAGGGAATCAACGTGTACCTTCTTTACCAGCAAAACCAAACTATTTTGCTCTTTTCTCCCAGTGACTGTGGCTGTGAATGATTTGTGCCCTAAAGGAGGAAGTTTGTTTCCTTCTGTCTTCAAGATGGAAATTAAAAAAAAAAAAGAAAAACGAGAACATGCATCTTTATTTAAATGAACTGGCTCATCAGTGAATCATGGCAAGACTGAGTGGAACGCTTTGGATGCTTAGTCCCGTGGACTATTAGAAGGAAAGTTTAGGATACATGAACTGCTGACTGATCTCAATCCTAAAAGTGCCTGAAGGTTTTTGGCCTTTCTGAATGGTAAATGTATGGGATTATTCCCAAAAAAGGAACCATGAACATGGACATTATTATTTTTTTGTGTTTAGCTTTAAAGTCTTGCAACTGATGTCATTAGAAGATCTCAGTACAATAGAATGTGTAACGTGTTATCATCTGCACCTTCGAAATGTGTATCTTGAACATGTAGCTGAACCGAATCATGGAGTTTTTCACCATGTGGGTAAAAACAAACAAAAAACAAAAGGGAGGGTGACACAATTCCTTTTGAGATTTGAATGATTAATCAAGCCAGTATGTTTCCTCTATACACTCAGCAGAACCTCTGATGGTTTTAACAAATTCACTTTTCTCATGTGTACAAATAATCATTATTTCTGTAGTTGTGTAGCTATGAAAATTCATTGCAATCCTCTTTGCTCTGTTCACTTTAACCACTCTCCTCTTGTAGGCCCAATGAAATGGAAGCTTTGTAAAGCAGTATTTATTACTTGTGAAAAGGTTCATAACACTATAGAACAATCCTTTATTTTGCCTTTCAGTATTACGACGGTTAAAAATGGTACTTCTGTGTGGTTTCTTTCACTCTCCCATCTTTCCACCCAGTATTCAGTTATCTCTGGAAACAGGTGATTTTCTCTCCTAATCGATGGATCGGTTCAAGGTGGTTGTGCTGTTGTCGGGGGGGAGGGGTAAATAGGAGGTTTCTTTATGTTTATTACCTTTCTGTCACTCCGTGTTCCTGTGCCAAATCCACTCCTGCTCCAGCCCTCGTTTTTCTTTCTTTTTTTTTTTAATGCTTCTCCGTTTGTGCCTTATTTATGTGTGTATTCTCATACTGTACATGGGTTCATGACGGTCCTGAGGGCTGACACGGGCAGGACGTGGTCTCATTTTAAGAGAAAGTGCTCCGACTGGGTCGAGTCATTATTCAGTGGAAAGCAGTGAAGGGACCACGTATTCTAGCACCTTGTGTGTGGGTCTGTTATTTTTCAGAAAGATTCGATGGGAAAAATATAAACATCATTATAAAGAAATCATGTGTGTTTTGTCCGGGGCACCGAGCCGACCTGTTACAGTGAACCGCCAGCCCATCTACTCCTCCGCAAGCTACAGTTCCTGTATCATATGTTCTTTTAAGAAAGTCTAAATAATTTATATTTGTGACAAAAAAAACCACTCTTCATGAGAAATGTCCTGTACATATGTTTGGACATATGTAATAAACTTTGTTACACAATGAAATTAACATCTGTTGTATCATAATCACTTCTTCATCATCACAACATCACAAGAAAGTTTAATAATCATTATAATAGATAAACTGTGAATGCAGAATTAGTTATTTTGTCATTTCTAAACTGCTATATAATTATGTATTTTTGATTTATTTTTTCAATAGAAACTATTTGAGAAACATGTTATAATGCCTTCACATGTCAATATGTTCATCTGCTTAGATCTGATTTTAGCCAATCATGGAAACTTGATGGATTTAGACACATCAGCCCTGTTCACATTTTGTTAGATCAGGTGATCGGATCACAAGTGTGCACGACCACCAAAACACATTGAGATCCAATCACTCAAACCCAATCAATAGACTGTTTAGAGACATAGCGTGACGTCATCCATTGGTTGGTGGACTCGCGTTTTGAAGCCAGGAGATCAGCATTTGAACGTCTCCATGTTGGTTGTTTGGAGCCAAAATTGACCATATTTGAAAATGACGGAGGGAGTGAGAAGGCAGATCTGACCCTTGAACCCGAGGTCACTGTTCAATGTGTATGAGACATGACTTCAGCACTAGCGTCATTAGAGATCAAAGTCTAACCACCCCCCTAAATATTCCTCTTTTTGAAGCTTAATATCAAGGGGTTTTTTTAGCTGGACCTCCAGATCACTGAGAAGAAGAATTAACTTTTGCTTGTGACTTCAGAATGACTTGGAGAAAATGTTGAGTATTTCATTTTTTTGGAGCCAGCTAGTGGACACAGGGAGTATTGCACTTTTTTGCACTTCTGCATTGGCCTCATTTCTGAGCCCCACCTGCTTCACCCCTCTCTATACACAGTCCATTCTGCAGAGGTCTGGGATGCATGTGACCACATACCTTTTGTAGTGTACATGTGTCCTGATGTGTCCCTGATGAAGACGTGACAGAAAATGCTGCTGCTTTTCTTGCATTTACTCTCAATCATTTTGACTTTAAACTCAGCAGGGTTGTTAGTGTTCTGGTGTCGCTGGAGATGTTGGCATTTTCATGCACAACCAACTGCAGAGGTTTAGAGAGAAGAGTCTAAAAAAGATCAAAACATGGAGTGAGCAGTGGTGGTTCTCTGGGAGGTCACACTGGTTCGAGCTGAAAAGTGTGTGTGGCTCAAATAACCACTTACAACTGAAGTATGCAGAAGAGCGTCTCTGAATGCAAAACACGTCTCAACCTTGAGGCAGAGGGTCTGCAGCACAGCAGCAGAGGACACTGGGTGTCTCGCCTGTCAGCTATGAACTGAGGCTGCAGTGGACACAGGCTCACTAACACTGGAGAATGGATAATTGGATCACTTGGTGAGATGATTGTTGATTCTGGTAAAGCTGCAATTTGGAGCAAATAATAATAGTGTAATGGTGTCAGGGATATTATCTTGTAAACTCGGGAGCCAATCTGAGCCTATTTACCAACCATGTCAGCCCCTTCATGACCACAACTTCTAATGGCTGCTTCCAGGAGGATCACCTCAGACAGAGCATGACAAAGTTTACCAGTTTACCAGTTCACCAGATCATAATCTATCAGAGCACCTTTGGGATGCAGTGGAACAGGAAATACTTATGATTAAGGTGCTGCCCACCAATCTGCACCTACAATTTGATGCTATCATCTCTCTATATACAAAATATTTTTCCAACACACTAGATGTTTTGATGCAACACCTTTGAGCGTCCTGTATTGGCTGATTCAGTGCTTGAGGGGGTGCATTGTGGGTAGATGTGATTTCGGCCCCGTGATGCATGAAGGTGGTAGTCTGATGCTCTCAGCCTGTTTGGCTGCCAGTCAGAGGAGAAGAGAATTAGCTCAGCGGATGCGGTAACCATGGGGATAAGGGTATCTTTCTCCTTTTAAATCGAGCTAAAATCTTTAAAAATGACCTTCCCAGGACCTAAACATTACAGTTATGAGGACTGTGATGTCACTGGTTATGTTATAATTACCACATTGTATCTTTGGCCCATTACATTTAAATAAAATGCTGATCCATCTGCATCTTCAGTTACTTTAAATACTTTTATAAAAAGTCCTGAATCTTACAGAAAACATTTAACTAAGTCAAAGTTCAGGGCCACGTGTAGCACAGTTCCTTCCCTGTGTTTCCAGCAGGGGGCAGTCAAACACTGCAAATCCTGAAAAAGAAAAGAAAAACCAGGGTCTTTCAAAAAATGCTTCCACAGTCCCAGCTCATACAAGACAAGAGGACAGCTCGATAACAAGACATTTTGTTTTATTCAATAAATAATTTACATTATAAACAGCTGGCATGTGGGACCACATTTGCTTTACATACAACACAGTTTGATCTCCCATTCAGCTATTTTTTTAAATTCTTTTTTTTTAAACCATGACAAGTAAAACAAACCAAAAATAGAGCTAAATGAGAAGGAAAACATAAAGTGCTTAAAACTCAAAAACATGAACACCCCAGAAGACTTTCCTACATTCTCTTTATTTGTAGTGGAGGTGAGCAGATGTTTTATTTGATGTTGTCTACAGGGTGTGTTACTGTGCTGAGAAAAGATTCATTATTCTGTTCTGTTGTGTTCATGTTTTTGCAAAATAATTAAAAAAAAAAAAGGTTCACATTCACCAACACATCTCATGTACAAAAAAACTGGAGTGATAAATTCAAAACACAACTGGTAATATACAAATTTTTAAACTCAACAATGCACAAAACATATGTACAATCTCACATTACACATGTAGAACCATATACTGTAAAACACACAATACAAATTACATCAATTAACACAAGATTCAACGTTACAATCATCTGTTTGTATGACTTTTTTTTTTCTTGTTGTTGTTGTTGTTGTGGCACCAATACATTATTCCAAATAGCAGTAGTAAGGCCTGCCAAATACTTCAGTGTAAAAGGAGAAATGACCATAAAACTGTGTCCCAGTAGTAACAGGATCTAACAGGGATGAACTGGCGCACCAAAGTTCAAATCTCGCAGCGAGGATCGGGAAACACAAGAAAAGCAAACGTGAGACTCTGAAAACAGAAACAAATGTTGCCTTAAAGTTGGACTTACTGTTTTTTTTTTCTTTTTAAACCCCACAAACACAAGATCTATACAATTAGGAATCCCCTCTGTTATACTGAAGGATGAACAATTCAGTTGATGGGGCGGGGTCGGAGGGCGGGGGGAGTGTTGGCACGAGGGCTTGTTCTTTGGCAATGACTTAAGCCATGAAATCACGTCTACAGACATATGCTTATCGTTTACTCGCTGTGAGCCGCAGTCAGGTCAGCACACTGGTAAAGTCTATAAAAACTGACTAGGAGGTGACGTCTTTACAGCTATTCACTAAACAGTATCTGCACCACTGGAAGAGACTGGAAACTGGAGATTTAGATTCACAAAATGGTCTCACAGAGTTGTCATACTTTGACTGGTTGATCTACATTCTGTAAACGCTCTGAGTGCCCTTTACCGACTTTGTTCTGTTGCTCTCTCTCTTGTTAGCTACATTCACATAACAGACTTGAAATACAAACACTGTCAGTTCAGAGGTTTCATGACACTGAAAACGACATACAGACGAAAAAAAAAACCAAAAAAAGATTATTTAAAAATTTTTTTATCAGTTCCCTTCTGGAAGTTGCTACTAGGCCGATAGAGTCCATCTGAACCGAGTGGAGAGTTTCGTCTTTTCTGGGTGCACAACACAAAGACACGGGAAGGATTTCTCCCATTGGAGGTTTGTTATCTCATTTCTGGAAACTCCTGCACCCACAAACACACTAAATTAACCACAGATGCTGAATTCTGCACACATATTGTACTAATGCACACACACACACACACAAAAACCTAACAATATGACCCATTAATCTCCACAGCAGACAACTGGAGACGCTGCTCTGACATCCTTTTGGCTGAGTGCTTCCTCCAAAAAGGCTCAGGCTTTTCCAAAAGCTGGAAACTAATCAAACATAGAGCTGCTTCTGGCCTAAGGTTAACAAAAGCCCCTGTCAGGTCCTCTCGCTTCGCCACATGAGCCACAGAGAGCTTCACTGGCTTGGCACCAACGAGGGGATCAGGGGAGGGGAGGATCAGCGAACTCCTCTTTCTGCAAAAGATCATCTTGTCCGGCTTCCCATAGGCATGCAGCCCCGATGAGAATGTGGGATTTAATCCCAGGTGGATATCCTGAGCTTCTGGGGGTAGCTGGGGCTCTCTCACCGCTGCTCTCTTCAAAGACCAGTCTCTGTGAAGCAGCTAAACACATGTGATGATAGGCGGGAGAACGGTGAACTCGTCTTCTCACTGGACTGACGTCAACGCACGAAAACACCACTAAAAACTGAGAGCGCAGGCTGGGATGACCTCCTGATGGTCAAGTCACAGAACCAGAGCAGCAGAGAGGAGCCGATGTACGACAGCGATGGGACTCTAACACTCACTGACAGATGCACCATGAGGATACTGTTGTAAAGAGATCATAGATGGACTGCGCAGCACTCGCTCCACAGTAAGACGGCGAGGAGGTTGAGGAGGAGGATGGACAGTAAATCTTTGCCCCGCTGTGCTGCGCTGCTCATCAGAGCATCATTCTCAAAGATGTGGTATCTCTTGCTGTTGGAGTGGAGCATTTTTACATCCTCGAAGGCGTAGTAGGCTGCCATGGTGAAGTTAATGTCTCCAGAGGAGAGGAGGTCAAAAACACAAGACTGAAAGTACAGATCTTCTACGGGGAGCCGCTCTTTGCACTTGGCTTTCGCAGACTGGTAGGT
>OOFC01013844.1:37385-53265 GCA_900323345.1 Pseudochromis fuscus | reverse complement strand
GTGCGCTGGCGTAATTGGACGCTGTTTATTCCGGAGAGCGGGTTATTAAATCACACCGAGGTGACGCTTGCACAGGTCTCCCCTGAAACGCTTTCATCATTGTCCCATGCCATTATTGAACCTGCGCGGACGCACACATACACATGCAGTCACACGCATGTTCAAAGAGAGAGAGAGAGAGCGAGCATCCTTTGTATGTTGATGTTCCCCACAAGGCATGAAGGCATATGATGTTTAAAGCCCTGTTTGCTGCGCTGAAACAAACGCCTACCATCTCAGATTCCCCTGCCAATAAAAAAAGTTTAATTTGATAATGCTCAGTACGTTTCTTTGAATCCTCAGGCATGGAAGACAAACATGGGCAAACTGAAATTAGGCCAAGGACCTAGTATTTGCCCTGAGATACTACTAAAAGAAGCTGTTTTTAGCACACACATGCCAAGGACTTTCCAAGCATCCTGCTGGACATTTATTTCCAATCCATTTTCTTTTGAAAGATTTATTTATGGGTGAGAGACACATTCAGTCTCTCTATTTGTTTTAAATGTCAATTGAACGTTTTTTTCCTCCTGGATCTCGATTAGTGCTATAATGGTGGCCACCCTCTACACTATCCGATATGTTTACCACATTTCGCCAGTGCCAGGCGCTCAGCAGGACTTGGGTGTCGCACAGTACGGTCGTGACTGCTCAGAGTCGCCAAGGCTGAGCAGAGACGTGCCGGCCAAGAACCTGCCCATCAAAGCGAGACAAAGACCTGTTTCGTGATTACAGCAGGGAGAGGTTGAAACTCCTCGGAGCTTACATCACCTCCCGAGAGGCTGCATAACACAAGGCTGGCATTCCGACGGAGCCATCACCTCTATTTCCTTTTCTCGTCTCGCTCTCTTTCAATCGCTCAGAAATACCTGACATATTATTCTCCCACGCCTCCCCTGATTGGCAACCCTTCATCCCATAGGTACTCTATGCATTTCCGGTATTTTGACTTCACAGGCATTATCTTTTGTTCTCGGTCTACCTCTCAACTCCCTGAAACTATGTGCACTAAGGTCCACAGGTGCTTACTCAGGTCTTTTTTACTCTGTCTGTGTACACACTCTGCGTCCTTTATGCAACTGTTTGCAGTAAGGCCTCTGCTGTCAACCAGCACGTTTAGACAAGTTGTGTACACAGTAGTGACATAACACTGTCAATCATGAAATGTTCATTCAACTCAACATTCAACATTTTTTTCACAACATTCGGATGTCGTTAGCTGGAGTCTCTTCTTCTCAGTGATCCGGTTGTCCATCTGAAAAACATATATGTATAATTAACTACCGTATTTTTCGGACTATTGAGCGCACCTGTCTATAAGCCGCTATTGAATTTATTCGAACAGTTTCATGTGGTCCACTCTGACCGGGTCTGATGTGACGACGCTAAACGTATCGGCGGCACGGAGCTTGCTAGCTTGTAAAAAGCCAACGAGCTTCGTGCCGCCGATACATGAGAAACACCAGTGTTTCAATTCAAAGCGTCAGAAAAAAGTAGCGGCTTATAGTCCGGAAAATACAGTAACTTTTGGAAACAACTTTAACAAACAGCCAGGTGTGAGGAAAAATAAGGGGTCACCTGAGGTTGAGGAAAGCAGAGGGCTAACTTGGATCTATTTACCATTAGGATAACAAAAAAAGATTTTGTATAATCCATAAACTGGTAATGACTGCATGTACTCACCCTCTCCTTATGTCTCTGCACTCTGTACTGTTTGAGTTGTTCCTCCAGGCGCCGGCGAGCCTCAAGACGAATCTTCTCCTCATTCTCCATCTCCAGCGATGGCTCCTGGTTGGCTGGAGAGAAAGAAACTTTAGGACAAACTGAAGAATATTCCTCACCAATATCTAGGTCCCCAAGTACAACACATGTACACCTGATCTAGTTTAATGGTTGCAAAAGCTGAATCATGGCAATGAGGTTAATGTGGCTGCATTTATTCAGTGTAAAGACCTGAATGAGATAAATTGTACATGGTGATGAGTCAAGCAGCTTGGTGCACTGTTCTCAAATAGCAGGGGTAAACAAATTATTCAAATTGGAGTTATGTTAATTCTTAGTACAAACCACAGAGGCTAGTGAATAACAAAACGCACCTGCAACATTCACCATTTTACTTGACAGCTAATGCCAATCTTTAGAGCAGGAGCTTGGCTAGCTGTTATCACATGCTTGATAATTGCCTCTATGTGCTTGGTTAGTTTGCACACATATGAAAAACTTGAAATCTGGCATGCACCCAACAGCTATGGATGTATTTCAATAAATACTTCTATAAAAAGGTAATAACAGATGTACGCTGAATCACTTATGTTCATGAGCCATCACAACAGATAATTCATGAGGCTTCTTCATGTGGTGCTATATATATACTCTCTGTGGGAGTTATAATGTGAAGGCAAACAAAATCAACAGTTTGTACCATGCTTAAAAATAATTCATTTCATAACCGCAAACAAGGCAAACTTTAAAATATCACCAAAAAATAACATAACAAGGAGATTAGTTAGAAAATGCAGCCATTAGTCCAAACAGCGTTCCAAATGAAGCACCCACACTAAAGTCTAATTGAGCAATCTACTGCCTAAGGGAGTTGTCAAAGGGAAGCAACAGCTAAAAGAAATTTCCACTGAATCCTTCTACTCACATAATACACAGACATGGGAGTGTAAAGAAACAACACGGGCCAAACACCAAAACATCCCACAGCAAAATGAGGTTAAAATACAGAGGGTTATAGAGGGGGCATTCACTCCACATGAGTTTATGCTTACACAGTTCAGTCTCCTGCATAGGCATACTGAGTCTGAGCGACTGCAATGCATCACCCTTGTGACCCGTGACCTCAGCACTAGCCCCCTCAGACTTCTCTAGCATCATGGGTTGATAAGCTGCCACACCTGGGGAGGGCTCTTGGGTCTGCGAGTTGACAGGAGAGCTGGTGCTCTGGGGAGGAGCTGTCGGAGGCAGGGGCCCGTTTATAAGGGCGTCCCCTACAGCACCAATGCCCTCTACTAGTCCATTTCCATTTGGCATCAATTCTGAACTGACAGGACCTGAATGGGAAGGGGGAAGAAACGCAGTCAGGAATTTGGCATTTAGGCATACAAACTTTCTGTGAGCCAGTCAGAGTGGATGTGATTCTCTTAGCAAACTGGCTGGACAACTTTGTGAAGCAACAATAGCTTAAGTGCAAAAGGTAACCAGACACAGTCATTTAACACTGCTGAAGCATCCCATCCGCATCTATTATTAAAGAGCACAATTAAAGCTCATCTTGCAAAGAAAACACATTTAAATGCCCTGAAAATCAATTTTCTCTGTCTGCTTCAGACTACAGACAGTTATATCTGTCTGGCATAAATGAGTAATTTTCTCCTAAAGGCAGAAATGTGGAACTTTTTCAGTCTAACATGTCCCCTCAATTGAACGTTGGAAAATACATTTTCAGTCTTTTTTTTCTCCTAAGGCCAACACAGTAGACTATAAGCATTGTTGCTCCCTGATGATGACTAATTAGAATTCAGCTCAGCTATTTAACACACTTGTTCGAGGAACCGTGTAACATAGCGCAGTAGAAGGCTTCAGGCTTTGCATTGGCCGCTAAAACAGGTCATGCATGGGATGATACAAGTGTTAGATAAAAGAGATACTAGTAATATGCCTGAAGGGAAAAAAACTTCACAGATGACAGAGCAAAACTGGAACTAAGTACAGCACAGTGTAGGAATGTATGCAGGCTAAGTGAGATCTCTTTATGTGGAGGTCACATATACCCAGCTCTGCAAATCTTGTTATGTTGCTCTGAGGTAGTCAGTGGTCGGTGCCACAGTGCGACATAATATCAGCAAATACCTCTGTTAACACTGAAAAACAAGATGGCATCAGTACTCACCATTGTGAATATCCCCTTTTGTGTTTTGTGCGTTCAACTCTGTTTCACGTTCCACAATGTGGGTGTCAGGCTCTTTGGATTTTATGACTTGGTTCTCTTGATAAGTGTTAACCTCCATCTGAACTGCCTCTGATGCCACTTCCATGAAGAAACTTAACAGTCACAGTACTGCTGGTGCACCTTTGGAAAGAATGTCTCACAAAACCATCTTCTTAAGAGGCAGACTGACAGGGAGCATTTCAGTGTCCAGGAGCACTTCTGAACACAGATGACCCTTAAAAAAAAGAAAAAAGAAAGCATTAAATTTAACATGTAGTGTACAACTTGCAGCTCTTATTTGCAGACCGTAATGATCAAAACACACTGCATGAGGTGTAGCTCCTCACTACTGATCTGTTTTAGACACTAATGATGTTAGATAACAACACAGCCTGCTTTAACTTAGACATAAGCCAGAGTCAAAGGCTAACAAGATGGCTTGGTAGTTAAGTGGATTGTGTCGCGTTAAATATAGTTTAAATTGCAGTAACACTAAAGCAATTTAAGGTTATTGAAAAAACTGACGCGGCAAAAAATTAAACTCTTGACAGGCCAGGAGTGACAGGCTCCTTTGTTGTTGTCTTACGGCTAAGTTATGAACGACTGTATTAAATCTTTGACGTAATCTGCACAATCAGCAGAGATACGCCTTATCAACCAGGCAGCAGACACCGGAGACTGTAAGGAGGGTCGGCTTTTTTATACGGCTGGATATACGTTTGCCAATTTTTCACGAAAATAAAACTTATCTATTCTTATAAATTTACGTACATCAGCGGGTTTTCAATTGAAGAGCGAAGGGTCGGCTGTCGTCCGCTTAAAATGAGGTGACAGCGGTGCTAATCACAGTTTCTCCATGTGTCATGCTGCATTATAATGCGTCCTTCTCCTTTCTTATTAATGACACCCTTTGACTGTGTGGCTCAGTGAGCTACCTGGCAGCTAATCTTTGCTGGAGTCAGCACTTCAAAACAAAGCGAAACACTCAATGATGAACGCGAATGTAAAGGCTGTGTACTGCCAATGGTTGGGGTGACTGTTGGTCCATTTATACACAGACTAAACGGGAGGTGGATGACACTAGCTAGCCATGCTAACGAGACAGCTAGCTCGATGTGTTTACGACGGAATCTGTCAAGCTACATTTGCTAAGTCGCTAGCTAAAACCGCCCGCGCCGTTGGAGAAGTGATTTCTGAAATATTTTAAGTAATTAAACGAATTACCCACTGTCGCGCACGAACGTTACAACACTTATGTGTAAATAATAAAATGACAATTTCGGTAAACGTCACAAAAGACAATAAATGCTCACCTTTTTGCGAGCTTCGCCTTTTACTACGTGGCTGTTTAGTTTCCGTCCCTTTCCTGTCCGACGAGAAACAGCAGCTGTGAGGAAAACACTTTAAACAAATGGAGTTGGTCAGGAAACCGAGTAATTGTTGTCTATATTCACAGCGGTTTAAATTTAGACACAAAACTGTATCATAGGGATTAATGCGATAGGTATAAAGAGAATGGATACAGCAGTGATAAATGTACCACACGAACCATAATATGGAACGGACAACGCCTGTGGTGGATCTGTCGGATGTGGTACAATGCTTCACTCTTGTGGTCAAAGAGCTGCGCCCTATTTTCCAACCGTGCAGCAAACCTCGACAGGTGTCATTACAAGCTGCTGGTGGCACTTTATTAGCCTTACTTCAGACTTTGCATGGAATTCATGAAGAGCATTAATATACACATTAATACATCTTGCCACCGTGTAATGAGATTAAACTGAATCCCACATAGAGGATTTGCACAGTGTAATCTCTGTTTTCATCTGTTTAAAAAAGGGTATTAAATACTTTGTTGATGCCAAAGTACTGTGTCAGCTTGTTACTCATCCATACATGTGCAAGTTTTGGGAAACAATTATCCAAAAACAGTTACCTCTAATATCTCGTTTAAAAATCCATTCCTTTTTTACTGTAAGTGCAGAAATCCTCTAAATATAGACAGTCTTCCTCAGTATGAAATTAAGAGGCCATACAGTTTATGGTCATTCACATAAGATAATATATGACTTTATTCATCCTGCACGAGGGAAATTCTTTTGTCACCCCAGCAAACAGAAAAAATGTACAGAATGCAAAAAATAAGAAGATAAAAAATACAGAACACAGTTCAACTGTCTGATGGCTTGTGAATAAAAGCTGTGATGGATGGATGTCATAATTTCTTAAGTAGATATCTGGTTTCAAACAAGACCAAATCTTGGACTTGTTTGTCCAAGATTTGGTGTAATATGGTTAAAAGACCCAGTCCTCAGCCACAGACACACTTGAACTCAGTATCATCAACGCCAAGTACAAGATGCCAACACACCAGTGCTGTTGGACATCATTTAATGGCTGAACCCACAGTAGAACTCGTACCTATAGGAAGAAAATACTGATCTGTCAGTAATTTGGCAGTGTTGTGAATACTACATCCAAGCCTATAAGTGTCCAAATGTCTCAGGTGCAAATTAAAATATGTTCAAACTGATCTTAAATCTTGTTGAAACATGTCTGCTTTCAAGCAATGGTGAGACCCACTTATGAACTTTGAAGTCACAGTTCACACACAGACACACACAGACACACACACAGTATAGGCCTGTATCGCATACAGTAGATTCCACTGTCTTACTTTGGCGTCATCTATTGGTTGAATCAGGAATGACACTGGTAGACGCTGATAACAGTGAATGGGGCTACAACAGCAAGCAGATCTCTTTCTTTTTGTGTAATGTAAGCTCTCAGAATAAAAGGAAATAACAGAGAGATATAATATAAATGATTAATAGTGTGGCAGTATGGATTAAGCTGACCTGCGTCCATGTATTTTTAACTACATTTGTCACATACTGTGTTTAGGTGTGGGGATCCCAGATTTAGGAAATGAGTTCTTGAGATCTGATGCCTTTGATCTTTGATCTGACAAAGCCTACAAAATATTTCTCTACAGTGCACACTGTTTCTTCAAATTCAGTTAAGTTTATGAATGAGATTATTTTGTGCAACACTTAAGAAACAAGATGTATTTTTGTTCTGAATAAATTCTGTCTGTGGCATATTGCTGAACAGATTGGCTGCTGTCTGGGCTATCACCACAAAACTCTCAACAAGTCTGTAAACCTACTTGTGCTGGAAATTCTTAGTTAGTGATATTACAAAATTAAATGTGACTTTAAGCCTTTCCGGGTTTAGATTCTATGAGTGATATACACTCTAAACAAACATTTTGAATTTTTTTTGAATTTTGTGGATTTCATCTGGCATTTTGCAGAAATGTGTTTTTACCCAAAATTTTAATTGTTTATACCATGCATTGTATAATTCTTACCAAACATTTTGTCGATTTTACCTGATATTTTCAAGTATTTTATTGTTTTTACTCAACATTTTATTGTTTATGCCCAACATTTTGTAGTTTTTGCCCAATGCTAGGGTGAAATCAGCCCATGTCATTGGATTAAATTAACCCAGCATGCAATTACCCACATATTTACCAAGTCCTGGGTTAAAACAACCCAACATTTTTTAGAGTGTAAAATTTTGGAATCAACCATAAGCAAGCTGTGCATTTACATCTTGTTATAAAAAAAAACCTCATCAATCAATCAAGCATGGAAGGTTTCATTGTAGCACCCGGTGAAAAAGAGACGCACATTTCATATTTTGCCCTATAGTCGTCAAGACTTGGAGTGGCTAGAACTACTATTTTTTAAAAAAAGAAAAAAACATGTGTGGTTAAGTTATATTAACGTGAGGAGTAGGGGAGCTTTGGCCGGGGGTCCGCTCCTGTGTTCGAGTTCACCCATGAACGATGGAAGCGCGCTCCCGACACTTCAGGTGAATGAGAGGGAAGCAGAGGAGCGGGACACGGCTCACTGTGCGTCGCATTAAAAAGGAACAATTAGAGGAAAATGAGTTGTGTTACGTCGCTCGGGGCGCATGTTTTTATGACAGCATATCTCCTCTTCGTGATGGGATGCGTTGCACAGAAAGTAAGTTGTTTTTTTGTTTAGCTGCAAAAATAATCCACAAGCTTTAACTCCAGCCAGCACTGGTGAGTGTCGTGCTCACTTGTGTGGAGAGAATCAAGTGACGGGCTCCGTTCGGAAAACGTGATATTTAACAGTTGTTTGCCCCCTGGGAAACAGTCTGACTCTAAGAGACTTTAAGCAGATTATTTTAGGAAAAATTAAGTGTCATCGTTCATTTCGGCAGACACATGATAAATAAAGAAACGCTTGCGTCTGTTGCATTTTAAATTGAAATGTATTTCGTGTGTTACTACGAGCCCACAGTGCACTGTAGAAGGCGACAGCAAGAAGTGGTACATAGTGTGTTGTGCTTTAAAAGTTGACATTTTACAACTTGGTTTATGTTTTTCTGAGATAACATTTCAGCCGACTACATCAGAACAGCACTGCATTGAAAAACCTTTAATCTCATGTATTATAGTGAAGAGAGACTTCCCAATTAGCGATGGACTTTTAAATTTACGCATTTTACAGTTGAGTGTTGCGCACGAGTAGGACGTGAACGTGACCCTGTCCAGGCGCTGCATTTGATATTGCGAAAGTTGTGTAGGTAATTAACGATAGAGCACAAACAGATTATCACAATGATCATGCAGTCACTTTGTGATTTAAACCAGAGTCTGTCTATAACATGTAGCCACCTCGTGTAGCCTATAAACCACTGTGCATGAAATGATGGGTTTTTACAGAGAGATTTACATTTCTAAAGGGCAAGATCAAGTTCAGTTTTTATCATATAAAAATATCCTATGTGGCTATTTGATGGTATCTGAGAGAAATCCTGTCACGTTAGCCAAACATTGTAACTCACCTTGCTTCATACTGATTTACTTTAACCAGTAATTGGAGAAGTTATGAAACTTTTTATTTTAAAATGTCCAATCTTTATGGCACATTATATCCTATGGGGGTTTCAAAGGGATGTTTTGATGGCACACGCATGTTTCGATGTTGCTGGACTTCACAGAGTTGGAGAATGGCATGCAGACTCCAAACTACCGAAATGAGAACCACATTGGGACCTTACTTTTCATACTTTGCCTCTGACTTGGGAGGAGTTCACGATCAAAAGGTTTGCAAGCAGATCAGGGGTTGCGTCTCAGTCATGTTTTTCCATTCAGTCAGGCTGTCATTCACGTTGAACATGTTTTGGTTTTTCCTGTGGCAGAGTCTGTCAGGTCACTGAGGCTTTCAGCTGTCAGTGGGTGCTTAAGAGTTGATTGGTGGAGGTGTTTGAGTAGTACGCAACGCCCTGAGATTTCCCTGACATGTTTATGTGGATACCTGCAAAGGCAAAATAACTACATGTGACGAAGGACCTGTTGATGCACAATTGGTGTTGGTGTTCATGAAGAAAGGAATAGTGTTGGATACTCAGAAAATATTGTATGTGATAAACATTTTTTGTGGTAAAAGTGTAAATAAGCAGTAAAATTTGTGAAATGACAGAGATGTACATTTAATATTTTCAGCACTTTAAATTGCATCACCCACACTTCTTATTTGTCTGTTTGTGTGTGTGATGCAGAATAATGTCCCCATGTGGGACAGTGGCTGGTTACCCATGACACAGATCTCCTAGGACATCAAGACCACATTGTCAGCCAGGAGAAGCTCAGTGGCTTCCACCTGTCAAGAGTCGTCCTCTTCCGCTGATGGAGACTGACGGTTCAGCAGTAAAATTCTTAGAACTAGACAACAAAAGCCCTTGGTATATTGAATTGTCAGCGTCTCCAGCTTTAGTTCCTGTGTGCATAGGGTGCTCACTATCTTTGCAATTATCTGCCTGAGGGGGCACGGTAAATGATGGCTTTGTCCTCCGCTCCCCTTTTGTATTAAGTTGATTTTTGGAACAGCATAAACAAGCTTGGAATTTATTCTATCCCCCTCAGAAAAAAATGGGAAGCGTCCAAGTCTGTCAGTTCACAATTCAGCTCTGTGGATGAGAGAGAGTGAATTTGATCTTTGTTTTGGTGCTTCGCTCTGTGTTTTCCAAGGTATATTTTGTGACGGAATGAGGGGACATTCTTCTCTAATTGAACTGGGTTGTGGGACTGGTGAACAGTGAATTCACTTATTCCTCCCATGAATGATCTGACAGCAGATACACAGTCTGTCAACAGACGTGCATGGAAGCTGGTGGAAGTCTGACTGTGGTAGTATCAATACTGTGAGAAGTTGCTGATTAGACTGGATCAGGTCGATCTAAACTGAATTTGTGGTTTGTAAAAATGTCAAAATAAAAGTTCTGGAAGAGGCATTTATATATATTTTAGTTTAGATACTTTACTCTTTGGAAGGTGTGAGAGTTCCACACAATTAAAAATTATAGAAAGTAATTTTTGCTTATCATGGATGCAGAAGCATCACAATATGTCTGTTAGAATCTAAAATGCAGCAGAGCCAGACGGTTTGTAGCACTCATATTTTGCCATTACATACCCGTCACAGAGCTGAGCATCCAGTTTTTATCCAAAGAAAATAAATAACAAGAAAATAAAACCTATCACTATTTTCAATGTATTTCCTTATAGTCTGAATAAACAATACTCACATTTTCAATTATTTCAAAAAGAATGATAGTAGTCTGTAATGCTGTATGTCCAGTTTTGAGGCTGTTTCTTTATATAATTTTCATTCATGAAAAATATTAATATCTTTTCTTCTGTTATAAAAGGAAAAGAAGTGGTGTAAAATTACAACTTGAGAACTTACTTTTTGTTTTCAAGCAGAAAGGTTTTTCTCACCTAGATATTTAGAGGAGTTTTTAAGGATTCTGGAAATCCTGAGCACCCTCCTGTTTCTTTTTTTTTTTTTAAAACATCTTCTGGTACTTTGTGTTTTGGAAAATCAGCTGCTTAGCTCAGTGGATATAACGCTAAGATACAAGAGGCAAACATGGGGCAATCCATCAAGATGGGATTAAGGTGGCTCAATGGACATAATAATATACATTAAAATAACAATTTCATAAAAGACTTTAAATGATAGAGGATTACAGTATTTTCTCTGAGGAATAGAAGTAAATCCATGCATTCTGGAGCAGGAAACACTTCAGGGTTTACTAATAACAGAGGGCTTTGACAGCTTTGATGACAAATAACATGCTCTAGGTATCAGAGTTGTGAGAAATAATATTCAGAAAATAATCTTTTCTGGCAAATGTTGTGGTCACTCTTGGAAACATTGTTGCATCCATTGGTTGATTGCAATTAAACTCGGTACAGTGCAGCCCAGCCTACACGATCGAGCTTCTCACTGAGGTGCTGTCCAAAGACTAATTATCATGGATCTCATGAATTCCTAAATCTGGAAGTGATTTCTCCAAACTGGTTTAAAACCGCTGTGGAGATAAGGTCATGTTTCACCACAGGCTTTAACAGCTACCACAGCAGCAGCAACTCTTTTTAGAGGAAATATGTTAATGGCTTTTACACCACAAACATGGAAAAGAGAGCCCACGTCTGCCTGTTGTCTTGCCCACCCAGCGGTATATCTGCTCAAGTTTGGGGACCACAGCAGAGATTTACAGCGCTCCACTTTTCCATGTAGCCTACAGTGAGCATCCCATGACGGCTCTGTAAATAAAGTGTTGATCGAACATGCTCGGGCTCAAAGAGCTCTTTCATAAGTGACTCCTGATGGTGAAAATGTGCTGAGCCAGTGCCGCGGCGGCCAACAAGGGTGACCCTAGAAATGTCTGGGCTTAATCACGCCGCCACGCCAGTTGTTTGTAAACTCGGTATGGGTTGAACGTGCAGCCACTGATCCCACCTGGAGAGGCACTGACATCACAAGGGAGACGGGCGATAAATCCTGGGCTTGAATATCAGTGGATTCTCACAGCTGTGGAGGATGGATGACCTTAAGGAGCGTTTGTTTTCATCTGTGTGTGGGGAGCTGTGCAACATGTAAAAAGCAACGCACAAATGGAGCTTTGTAATATTGGTCATTTGAAAAAAGTGTCTGCATCTCTTTGTATTTTTAAACTACACTCAGCTCATCACTACACTTTGTCAGTTTGTAATTTTTTTATTCTGCTGTTTGTTACAGTATGTGAGGTCTTTCCGCACCAGTGCAGCTCAGGAAAGTTCCTGTATGTTTGTTGGCCTTTGTGAAAAAGTGCTTTTTATTCTAATTGAATTAGTGGCACTCCTAATCTTGTTAAACTAAAATAGCTGCAGCTTTTATTTAATTTACGGTAAGATTTTTCTCATCCCCATAAAAAGTCTTCCATTTTCCACTTAAGCAATACTTTACTGTTGCTGTTTATCTGTGAATGTGAAGTCTCATCATTTTCTTGAGATGATTATTTTTTTTGTAACAGATATCAAATCCAGTCAAAGAAGATGATTAAATTTAGAATAAGGAGAAAAAAACCTACACGTTTATATGTTTTTATATTTATTTATATACATTTTTACATACACTACTTGTCTGCTGTCTTACTATGTTGATATTAGTCCAGACTTGTTAAATTAAGTGCGATTGCAATGCATCCTGAGTGGGCTGCTGCTACCCGAGCATTAGTCTGTGAAGCAGTGTCACTTTTCTCCTCCAGTAAACAGGGCTGGTGAGGATTCCTGCCCCCTTTTGAGGGGCCCGCCTGCCTGTTTATGAGCCAGTCCAGGGCTGTTTGTGCATGGGAGGAAGAGTGTGTGTGTGTGGGGGTTAACAGTACTTCAGCAGAAGCCAGCTCGTGTTGCAGAGTTTTCACAGCGGTGTCGTCAGCCTGGGTGGTTTAAAAAAAATCCACGTTGCAGCGAACACTGAGGACAGACTGCAGACTTCTGTTTTGTTAAATGAAGGTGGACTGACAAGTGGCTTGTTCACCTTTTACACTTCAAACCTGGGTGTAAAAATAAATGGATATCAGTGGATCATATTTTTTGTGACGGAACCCAACTTCAATACTCGGATTCACACTTTTTTGTTTTTTATTATTTTTTCTGGTCACATCCCGTCATTGAAAATATGTTGCTTAAACTAGTTTTTGATAGTTTTACATAATAATTAAATTGAACTAATAATGATCTCATTCAATTGCATATAATTTCTGTTATTTTTAAGTATATTCAAATAGAATTGTACAAATCAGTCAGTGAATTTATAGTAATTGCACAGATGTATGACCCCCATCATGGAATGTGATGGAAAGATTTTTTTTGCTTCAAAGATGGACTGAAGCAAAGTGAAAATGATAGAACAATACCATTTGTTAGGGGCCTCCCGGTAATGACAGCAGCTGGTATGGTGTTTCACTGAACAAGTCATTTCAGACAATTATGTGCTCAGTTGATCTACTTCTGTCCGCGGAAGTCCCTGTCAGCAGCACCACTGGGACGCGATGACCGTCCGGCTCTTATGTAAACTTTCAGCTCGCCTTGTGCTTATTAGCATCACTTCATTAAAATATCATCCACCCTCCCCATTTGTGGAGGGGCTCACCAAAACAGCACTGCAGCCCATTGTGTCCCCATGAGAAAAGGCATCCTTGAAAAATTAGCGGCCTGCCAGTGGAGCAGCCTGTGATGTAACACAACTGAGGTGTTTGGCATTAAAAGAATGTCCCATTTCCATTCTACACTGTGGCACTTTGAGGCCCTTTCATGTTTAGTCTAGCATGTACATCCTAGGGCGCTGGGGACCTCCTTGCCGCCTCATCCTGGTGGGAGAGATGACACAGTATCCATCCATGACACAGTTTTCTTTTTTATTATTATTCAGTAATAGTGGAACATTATTTGCAACATCCATTTTTTAACAGAGTGAGGCAACTCTTTAAGGGACTAGAAGACCAACATCATATCAAGATAAATGAAGAAATATACTTTATCCCCCACAAACAGCATTTTTCAGCCAAAAAGGGGACATGCTGTGTTTCTCTTCCCCCTATTATGCCCCCATATTGTGAAGTGGTTCCCCACATTGCGCAACCTTGCTGCAAACACTGAGAACCCCAAATCGGCTTATTCTCTGTAACCTCAGCAGGAATGGCATTTGGCCGGTTCAAATGTCATCTGTGTAATTCTTTGCTGCACCACATTCATTTCTTGTAAGTGTAAGCGTAGCGTGCCGTGCAGTAATGTAATTGCGTCCCAGTGTCAGGCATGGAGGAAAAATAGTAAAACACAAAAAAATGTGCAGTTTAAAAAGTGGCAACTTCAACATTTAAAAAATAAACAAATCTAAGTGGAGTCAGCAAATGTTGAATTAAATATAATATCACTCAGAAACAGTTTAGTGTGAGCGGCAATGGTACTGCTGGTTGTAAATGTGATTAAGAAACTATGCACAGTAGTAAGCTGGTTAATTTGGAGCATATTTGGTTAGCCACACACTTTCACTTTGGATTCCTAGAAATTTAAAAGCGACTGGCAAACATGTCTTATGCCATGTTACGGGTTAGACCATTGTTGTTGTTCACTGACTCTTGCTCCCATCACTTCTGCTCTCTGCTTGTTGTGATCGGGCCACATGAAGTAGTATTCTATACACAATGTTTCTGCTCTCCAGTTTAAATTCACCTTCAAAAGAATTTTTCTAATCCAACAGATTGCTGTCTGCCCACAAACATAAATGTTTGGCTGGGATGTAAACAAAATTTTAATGCAGTATTTCTACAAACTGGCATTCGCTCACCAGCGGACTTAACATATATCCTGGCGTAGATGAATGATTTGCACAGTTTGTAAAAATATCAGCTGTCACTGCTGGTTGTGCTCCAGGCAAGTATTTTATCATTCTGAGACAGAAGAGCGAAGATGCTTTTAAAATACCCACTGCTGGATAACTAAGGAAAAATAATGTCCAGGTTTTTGTAGGAAGAGCTGAGGACACAGACGAGACAACATGAAACTCATCAAAACTACTAATGCATTCAGTCATCATGAAATTATCATTTAAAGAGGTTTTGAGAGAGTGTTAACGTGGACCTGACATTTTTAGTGTGTATCAGGATTGTAACACCCAAAACATGCATACACACAGATCCCCCTCTTACTGCCAAACCAGTTCTGACCCAGTTAATACATGGCCTCCAGAAGATGGTGTCTTTCAGTATCAGGTGCTAAAACATTAAGGTAAGCTGTGAGGTGTAGCCTCTATGGATCTCACTTGTTTTCCTGATTTTGGGAACTTGAAGACAGCACCTTTAGAGCATCTTCATGTTCTTCGTGTTCCTTAAACCATTCCTGAACCAGTTTTGCAGTGTGGCTAGGTGCATTATTCCACCGCCATCAGGGAAGGTTGTATATGTTATGTAGTATTGCTTAGATAGATGCTAAATGCCAAAAAAACATCCACAAGTCTGCGGGGACCAGAGGTTTCCCATCAGAACATTTCCCAGAGCATCACACAGCCTGCTGGTGTGCTGTCTTCCCATAGTCCATCCTGGTCGCATGTCTTCTCCAGCTAAGCGATGCATACCCACCTAGCCGTCGGCATGATGTAAAAGAAAATGTGATCCATCAGACCAGGCCACTGTCTCCTATTCCCTCATGGTCCAGTGTGACGATCCAGTTTACATGTCCACTGTAAACATTTTTGATGGTCAGCATAGGTGGTCTGACTGGTCAGCTACACAACCCCATTCTCAGCAAGCTGTGATGAACTGTGTGTTCTGAAACCTTTCTATTATAGTTGGTATTAAGGTTTTCAGTCATTTGCATTGGCCAGCCTTTAGACCAGGGTTTTTCAATCGCAGTTTTAGATCACAGGTGTCAAAGTCGTGTCATGGAGGGCCGAGACCCTGCAGGTTTTCTTTCCAACCGGCTCCTGAAGTAGGTGATTTTAATGATCAGCACCTTCAGTTTGAGGAAAGGAGCTAATC
>OOFC01013844.1:22151-34069 GCA_900323345.1 Pseudochromis fuscus | reverse complement strand
TTAGATCACAGGTGTCAAAGTCGTGTCATGGAGGGCCGAGACCCTGCAGGTTTTCTTTCCAACCGGCTCCTGAAGTAGGTGATTTTAATGATCAGCACCTTCAGTTTGAGGAAAGGAGCTAATCAGTGAGATCACCTGCTGGAGAGCTGGTTGATAAGAAAACCTGCGGGGTCTCAGCCCTCCATGGCACGACTTTACACCTTCGTTTCAGATGTTTCCCTCTTCCAACACACCTGATTCAAATGAACAGCTCATCATCAACCTCTGCAGAAGCCTGATAACGATCCTGATCATTTAAATCAGGTGTGTTGGAAGAGGGACACATCTAAAACATGCCGGATATGGGGTCCCAAGGACTGGACTTGGGAAAACCCTGGTTTAGACTCAACTTTTGACATTTGTGAGCCTTGGGCAACCCTGACCCTGCCACCAGTGAACCAGTTGTGCTTCCTTGGATCCTTTTGGAAGTTATTAATCACTAAATACCAGGAGCATCCCACAGGACCATCATTTTGTAGATGATCTGATGATGATTGGTCACTCAGATTGTTACGCTGCCCTCTTGCTTTCACGACTTTAACTTTATGAGCTGACTTTTCAATTTCTGCCTAATTTATCCATCAAAAATCAATGTTATTCATTTCACCTGTCAGTGGTTTTAATGTTGTGGCTAATTGGTGTTTATTTTAGTTTTATAAGTTGTACTGCCCTACTTGACCTCTCAGGTGTCTTTAATATGCTATTGCCTGGCTCTGAGGCTGTCAGCTGTATTAACTGTGGAGAGGATTTAGGTTTGATCCTGACGACTTGAGCAGTAGTAACATATTCACCCCTCCAGTCAACATTACAGGGAGGTTTTTCTACTTAAAATATACCGACTGAAGAATGCCTTTGATGACTGAATATGGGTTATGGATGGCGATAGATGATCCACGGAGCAATCAAAGTGCCTGTCTGGCTCCAAAGGTTTTAGCTTCGCTTGTGTCCCTGATGCCCTTTGTCTCCCTCCCATCTAAACTGCAATCTCAAAGAGATCTCGTAGCTTTTTAGCCCAGTCAGAAGCACAAGCATTGCCTGCGGGTGTTGGTTTCTTACCTGTCTGGCAAGGGGGTCTGCCAGTCTGGGGCATTCCCACAGTCCAGAACTGAGGCCAACAGGAAAGCTCATAAACACACAGGCCCCCTACAAAGGTCTGGTCCTCAGATCCCTGGCCGAACCACACATCTGCCTCTGCTTAGGGCCAAGGTCCCCCTTACATCCACATACACCTGGGAAAAATTACAGCCAGCATGTTTGAAGAAATATCCCCCGCCCCCAAGGGTTACCCAGGCTAGCAGTCCAGGCAAAACACAGGCTTTGATATAAAGGCAGAACAGCAGAGTTGAATAGTTCAGTTTCAAGCTGGTGGATGTCTGTGAGCAATCAGACCACAAGCCAAGTGTATTATTTGCCTTAGTTGTTGGTACCTTTGACATTTGAGAAACCTTTGAGAAAATATAATCACTTAATGTCCATTATCTAAATACATGATGCACTTCAGACTTTACACAGAATGTAATATAACACTGGTTGACACTTTTAAACATAATGCCAAAAAATACCAAGAATGCCAGCATGTATGACACCTATCACAAGCTGTCACCTGTTGTGCTGTATGAGAAATGGTAATTGTCACTGAGGGGTTTCAGTGGTGACTTAAAAATGTGAGATTCTTAGATCTGCCCAAAGAGTTGATTTGTGATGCAACTGACTTACTGTGATTCCTATTGCAGGTGTATTTCGACTGTGGTGCCAAGGTGGACGTGGTGGATGTCCAAGGCCTCATTCTGTCTCCTGGCTTCCCATATAACTACTCCTCTGGGACACACTGTGTTTGGCAATTTGTTGTGCCTATTGATTACCAGCTTATTCTGGAGATATTTGACTTTGACGTCTTCGAAAGCCATGACTCCGCACAGTACTCTTCTGTCTCTAGTTTTGAAGAGGAAGAGGCAGACGAAGAGCTGACTTTCACTCCTGGCAGCTTAGCAGCAGATGAATCCTCATCACTGGCTAAAGATCCTATTGTGTTGAGTGTTGGGGATGTCTCAAAGACTCAGCAGTCCTCCCAGGATGGTGAGGTAAAGCAAGTAGTGGTTCAGGAACAGTCCACAAAAATGGAAATCGCCAAAGTCTCAAATTCTGCCAAAAGATCTGCTGATGCCCCCCCCAGCCTGTCTTCACCACCTCCTCCCTCCCCCCTCCTCCTACCTGGGGCTGTGCCTTCAGGAGACAAGGCTGTCAACTCTGCCTCCTCATCTCACCTAAGGGGAGACTTCAGCCCTAGTCCTAACCCGGCCACAGTTCTGGAGGATACCACCCTTGCTTCGCCACACTTCACCGACACTCCACCTGTGAGCCCTGAAACTCAGCAGTCGGTGCTTGACGCCTGCCCCCACGATGTCCTCTACATCTCAGACCTCATCACCTTCTCCTCCAGGTTCTGTGGGTCCAACAGACCTCCCAGCAGCCAGTTGGTTTTCGGCTCAAGCCAAGAAATGGTGGAGGTCATCATGGAGCTCATCACTACCACCCACTGGGGACGTGGTTTTGCTCTTCTCTTCCACTACCACAACCTGACCGAACCAGGGGGGGACCAACGTGCAATGGCTCCCGCAGCCAGCAAGATAGACTCTCTGCTGGCTGCTGTGAGTGGAGCTGCCTTCTTCGCAATGATTCTTACAAGTGCCCTCTGCATCATTTTCAGGTAACAAACGTAATGTTATTTAAGTAAAATAAGTAAATGTAAAAAATACAGACTAAATAGAACAGGGACATCATGTGTTGCAAGCACCAAACAATTAACTTTATCCAGTGCAGGTGGTTATTGACTGTTATTTACTCCTGCAACAGTACAACACTGTCAAGTGTCTGGATTAAGTTATGAATGCTGCATTGGCTACTAGTTGTACTAAATCTTAGTCATACACTCCTGATTAAAATTTTAAGACAAGTTGAAAAATTGCAAGAATTTACATTTTGCACTGTTGGATCTTAATAAAGTTCTAAGTAGTGCTTCAAAATGCAAAAAGAAGAAATGTGAGTGAGACAAGAAAGAAAAATGTTGATTAAGCAATTTATTGCACACAACCATTAAACTGAAATAGGCTGCTCATCAGCTGATCAAAAGTTTAAGACCACAGGTAAAATAAAACTAAAAGAAATAAAATTTTCATAATAAGACTCAGTAATGAGGAGCTGCGCCATTCTTGTTAATCACCTCAAAAGTCGTTTCAGCATGCATGAAGCTAGTGTCTCCCTGGTAGTGAGAATGTTGCTCCAAGTGGTGAAGATGGTTTCACAGAGGGCATCCACCGTCTGGATCTGGTGTCCATTTTGTAAACTTTCCTTGCCATCCAACCCCAAATGTTCTCAATTTGATTTAGATCAGGGGAACACGCAGGATGGTTCAAAAGAGTGATGTTACTTCTCTGGAAGAAGTCCTTCGTCAGGCAGGCATTGTGAACTGCAGCATTGTCCTGTTAAAACACCCAGTCATTACCACACAGACCATGGCCTTCAGTCATGAGGGATGCCCCTTGCAACATCTCCACATAACCAGCTGCCGTTTGACGCCTCTGCACAACCTGAAGCTCCATTGGTCCATACAAGGAAAAAGCCCCCAGATCATGATGGTGCCCCCTCCACTGTGCCATGTAGACACCATCTCAGGTGGGATCTCCTTGTCATACCGGTAACGTTGGAAGCCATCAGGAACGTCAAGGTTAAATTTTTTGTCATTAGAGAATAAAACTTTCTTCCACCTTTTGATGTTCCCTGTTTGGTGCTTTCATGCAAACTCCAAACAGGCAATTTTGTCTGTTAAAGGAGACGAGGTCTTTGAAGACATTTTTTGTTCTTAAAGTCCTTCTCTCTCAGATGCTGTCTAATGGTTATGGGACTGCAGTTGGCACCAGTGACAAGCTTAATTTGGGCCAAGGATCGTCCCGTGTCTTGACGGACAGCCAATTGGATCCTTCGGCTCAGGGCCAGTTATATATTTTTTGGGTCTACCACTTGACTTTTTTTCCCCATAACCCTCAAGGTCTTTTAAGAAGTTTAAAATGACTGTCTTACTGCGTCCAACCTCAGCAGCAATGGCACGCTGCGAGAGGCCTCGCTGATGCAGCTCAACAATCCGACCGCGTTCAAAGAGAGAAAGCTTTTTTGCCATTGCCATCAGGAGGTCATGACAGTGTGGATACCTGACAGAAAATGACACTGAATCCACATTTTTGTGAAGATTTGGGCTTTTAAAGGCTGTGGTCTTAAACTTTGGTTGAACAGCCTATTTCGGTTTAATGGTTGTTGGCAATAAATTGCATAGTCAAATTTCTTTCTTGTCTCACTCCCATTTCTTCATTTTGCATTTTGAAGCACTGCTTAGAACCTTTGTAAGATCCAACAGTGCAAAATGTAAATTCTTGCAGTTTTTCAACTGCTCTCAAAATGTTGATCAAGAGTGTATTTTGTGCTTAAGTGATAGTTCACAATCAGTCCTTTTTTGGGGACGTAGTAAATAAATGAGGTCTTGGTTTTTTTTTAGGTGGTTAGTCTTAGACCTGTGTTTTGTTGCTTTGTTATGGCTGGATAAATGTTTTGTTTTCTGCTTTGGCTGCACACACCATGCAAAACTGAAAAATTGCGTTTTAACAGTTAGAAATCAGCTGATGTCAAGTCATGAATGTCACCCCGCAGGAGAAACAATACTGTTTAAAAAACAAGCAGGCAAACCTTGTTTTAGATAATGGAAACATTTTCTGCCACATTAGCAATGTACTGAAATTTTTGTGGGGCATTTGTCCCATGGCTTTATTTAAGGGCAAAATGTACCAGAGACAGTTGATACACAGTAGATTTTGCAAACCTTCATTGTCCCCAGAGGATAGTTTGTCGCTATAAGCAGATTGACATTTTAGTTTAACGTTTTAGTGTATCTGAGTCTGGTTTTTCCAGATATTTTTTTTTTATGTTATGCTTCTGAGATGTCAACTTTTCCACTTACTAAATGGAAAAAATACAAGAGACTATTTTTTAATTTTATCCTTTTTTTTTCTTCCCATCATTGGGTTTACACTTTTTACTTTAATTTGTGACATTATCATCAGCCCCTGCACTGTGTTTAATGATTATTACCATATTAGCATAACATGCTAGCACGCTTAACTAACATGAACGTATTATGCATATTAGCATGCTGATGTTAGCATTTAGCTTAAAGCAGTGCAGTCCCTCAAAAGCTCACAACAGCTTAAACAGATTAAACCTTCAGATGTTGGTTTTTTTTGCTTTGGTTTTGAATCATAGACAAAATTTGACTGAGTTCCTCAATAAATATTCTCCTGAGAAAATTCACAAGTCTTACCTTCAATTCCTCCCATAAATGAAAATGGGCTGGTCTGACAGAAAACACACACACACAGATGCACTCACTCACACCTACACAGTCAGGACTTTGTTATGTTGACTCAGCTGGAAGCCTCAGTCCCTGATGTGGTTGACCCTTGGTGATTAGTTGGGTTTGGCTGCAGCTCTGCGGCTTCCTTGATGTGGAGCATTCTCACCATAGACAGCGGGGCATTCAAGGTACAGCACCTGGCATCAATTCCAGTGCACAAAAACATAGAGGCTGCATGAAAGTGAATGGGTGGGGAAATGGGGCAAAAGGGACAACAAGGAGAGGTAAAACTGGATGTGAGTTTGGTACTGATAGCATTGTCTGGCAATCAAAAGGTATAATTCACAGGCTGTTCCCTCGTCCATCCCAGGGGAAGATAACCACAAACTGGGGGGGTTAAGTTTGAAGAGTTGTAATACGATCTGTTGTGACAAGCGGACTGTTTTCCTGATGGTGCAGATGGATTCAAAATTTGGGAAGGTTTAGATTTGTGCCTTTGAATATTCAGCTTTCTGTGAGAAACACTTTAATATGATTTGTGGTCATTTCAAATGCAGCCCGGTGTCTCCAACTCATCCGTCAGGCACAATAACTCTGCAGGTTCTCGCTATTAATGACAGGGAAATTGGAAACACGTGTTCAATAAAATGAAAGTGTAATTAGCAAGAACAACAACGCAAGTCATTCAGAAGCCAGGAAATGCATTACTGTGAAACATCAAAGTCATGAACAGCCACAGTAGCTGTTTTTTTCTTATTCAGTTGTTCCCTATTAATTTAAATGAGTTCACAAAAACCATTGCAAACAACCAGCCTGGCGAGTCAGGCGAGATCGTGCAAGTTTAAAGCAGGAGGGAGTTTAACTCCCAAAGTTCCCTTTTGGTCAGAACAGCCAAAGGTGGATGAGAGTCACAGTAGGGGCTGGTAATGAACTCATTCAGCTGTAAGGGTCATTTTTAATAAGAGGGTACTTGCTCGAGTATTTCTGCATGCATCACTGGTTCACATGAACTTAAGAACAGGACATAACAGCATAGATGATACATTAATATCAGAGAAATCTTTCAGAAAATACCATAATAAACATGTAAGTGGGTTTCATCTCCTTAGTTATAAATTAATCAAACAATCCACTCACATTAACGCCTGTGGAGAATTTCTATCTGGCTCAACCAAATTGAACTGACACTGTTCTTAACTTCAGCACATGCAGTGTTGGATCTTCCCAGAATTGGCTCACACCTACCTGAAATCAGCAGGGAAAAAGTTGATGTAACCTCAAGAGAAAAAGCAATGCATAGCAATGATAACCACAGCCACAACCACAATGTTTGTGTAAAGGCAGGATTGTGGTGCATCCTCCTCCATCATCCAACACCACAACAGAGCAACTATTGAGTGGAAATAGTTATGAGTTTGTAGAAGCTATTATCTGTTGGGTAAGGTGGTTGTCATGTCAAAAAGTTCCCAATTCAGTGCAGTTGTATGGATAGTGCCCATTTTTACATTTCTGGTCAAATTGTGAACACCGAAGGAGTTTTTATTCAGAAAAAAAAGTGGCAAGAGCGGAAAAAAACTGAGGACATGTCTGTAATTATAAATTGAATTGCTGTGGTACTTCATGTTTTCCAGACCCAAACTGTGTCCAAAACGAGCGAGCTCCTGCGCATCCAGCAACTCTGAGGTACACACACCACTACAGTCATGTGAAAAACATCAGTACATTCCATGGAAATTGATGGATTTTTCACATATTTTGAAGAGCAAATAAAGGGGTACAGTTGCATACATCACAAGGGAAATGTGTTTTTTCAATCGTTTATTCAACAAGTGTAAATAGTTGTAATGTTATTCTTTAAAAAAAATATTTTTTTGCATGACTGTGTATACTCCTCCAATACTCTTCTTCTTTTGTTGTCTCTACATGTGACTCTTCCTCACCCCCTGCCTGTTGTCTCATCTCTGGTGCCTTATCTGTCGGTCACACATTCCTCTGAAAACAGAACTTTATCTGGGATCACTAACCATTTCTTTTAATATTCTTTGCCACTGGAACCAACACTGACCACTTCTGTAGCAGTGCCTGACCACTCACCAAAGACGTGTACCACCTCAGGTTCACATCAGGTCATGCAGGTTTGAAATAAAGGCTTTTTAGTAATGATACTAACCACTTTTATCCAATACTTTGATTTTTTTAATCTAATTCGAAGCAGGATCAACTAGTTTCTGTTTACATATTATTTCAAAGGGAACTCACACACGTTAGAATCTGATAAATGAGTATACTTGATGGTAGCAGTGCAATGCTACATTATTGCTACCAGCACCCAAATATTCAACTGAACTGTTAACAGATGAGTTGCAATGTGTGTAATGTAGACATGCAGTTCAGACAAGAATGGAAAAAGTGTAAAATGAAAGAAGACAATATATCTGGTCCTGCTGCATTGATCTTAAGTCTTTTTTTCCTACTGTTATAAGACAGTGTGCAGGGTGTAGGTGTCATACTATTTCAAAGGATCAGTTCACACCGCTCACAAAAACACATTTTCTTTAATGTGGTCAATGGTTAAAAAAATAAAAACATGCTGCAAAGAGGTGGTGTTTCCAAAAATGAAAACATCCCTAATTACTTAAAACATGCCATATTTGCAGTACTATTGCATCTTTGCAACAATAAAAATAGCATTATGAATTATATTGAATTCACACTGAAAACCTGATTTGGTATCATTTGTTTAGTTTTCCTATCAGGAAATACTTGAAGACAGATAGTACAGTCTAAGGATTGTACATAACCCTTATACAGTACTAAACATTTTAATTAAATGATACTTGCTTATCCAGTACAGGGTTGCAGGGGGGGCTTGAATCTATCCTAGCTGGCAATGGTTCCTCAGTCTATGGCAGGGATAAAACACCACTGCTTCCTTATTATGAATAATAATGTTCTCGTCTTTATGTCTGGACTTTGCACAATGAATTTGTACTCCATGCATTAGAAGACATTTCCACATCCAGCTTTGGAGCTTTATCAAATACCTGTTCTGAACATGTTTGCACCGTTGGTACCATGACAAAGTTCTGTAGATAAACTCTGTGGGATTATGCTGTGTTGTAGGTGCCAGAGGGAGTCCAGAACACCGGGGCCGAGGTCAGTGAGCTGCAGCTGATGGCTGAAAATCAGGTCAACCTGGAGACAACCATAGAGCAAGAAAACAACAATGACAGCCCACCACACACAGGTTAGGACATCTGCACACATGTAACTGTATTCTGGTTACCTCATCTTCTAAGATAGGATTGTTTGGCAAGGAGAGCTCTGAGAGTCAGCGCAGCAATCCCAAAGGCCATGAATTACTGTCGGTGTAATTCATTTAGATTTATGTCCACACAATGTGTTTTAGACATTTGACTTGAATAATTTCAGGAATGATAATAATACCTTCAGGAATATAAATCTGCCATTAATTTATTTCCTGGGAAAGAAACAATCTGATCATGTTTAAGTGCTCTCATTAAAAAATGAAGGCTTGAGGTTTGAGAATGTGTCTCAATGGCTGTGATTGTTTTCAGGAGATTACTCGTCAAATAGCATGGGATTGGTTTTTCTGCTAAAAAAGTGTCTCAGCCTGGTGTTGGTTATTTGTACATTCATTTTGGTGGTTATCTCTGCTCAGCTAACCACTCACTTTTATTTATGCTAGACAAAAAGCTGCTGCTGCCTTTGGAAATGGGAAAATGAGTTTTCATGAACTGGTTTTAGTTGAATCACTTCGTATAGTGTAAAATATTACTTTGAATTAAAAAATAGCGAGAAACCTTGGGCAGACTCTGGGTGGGTCTGTAGAGTGTTTCAATGGAAAGGAAAATTGCATTAGTTTTGGAGCAGGCTTGATCCTGGAACAATCCAAAGACTTCTCTCACTCTCTCATTGGGACTGAACCCAGGCAGAGAGATTTGTGGGTTGTGGCATTTAACCCACAAAGCAGCCTGGGAGTAGTTTGAACAACAGGGGAGTACAGTCCCCTCTCTGTGTGCTCCAGTCACTGAGTTTACACCAAAACACACAGCTTATAAACAATGAAGGAGTTAAGATTAGCCTACTCTGATCTTGTTTCATTGAACCATTTAAGATACAGTACAACAATCATAAGCTCTACTAGTTTCCTGAACAGCAAACAGTCTTTACTTAAAGAAGTACTCAGACCGTGCATAGCGTACAGACTTTGAATTTGTTAATGCAACACTATGAATACTGCTTCACCAGTTTCCTGTGCAAAACTGCTCTGAGCTCCAACTCTGGAGGAAGCTCTACTGCAGATATCTGGTGTTTGATTTAGTCTCTCTGTGTTTCTGTAGTCAGTGCTGGTGGCGATGCTTCTCAGAATGCAGAAGTGGACCTTTCCTGCAGCGGTCTGACTGAACTCGACCTTGGTGCCGATGAAGTTTTCATTGTATCCTCAGCCCCAATCCCAAGTGGGCTGCCCTTCTCCCCTCACACAGTAAGAACCACTTTCATGCCCCTACAGTTGTCACCACTTCAGACAGAATATAACCCCTTGAAAATCTATGCTCCAGTCAGTCAGTTAGTATTTGGATGTACTCCTACATCTGCCAAGGAGGTTGTGTTTTCACCACCATGTGTTTGCAACATTCTGGAAAAACTACTAAACAGATTTTGAATTGTTTTTTGCTTTCTTTTTGACAGAGATTACCCAAGAAAAAAATAAATAATTGGGCAACAAAAAAGTTCCAGAAAAATCACTTGTGTTATAATGTCTGAACACTTTGACAGGATGGCATTGCTATTTCACCACAAGAGGGCGACAGTGTTCAGTCTGTTTGTTCTCTAAATGGTTCCCAATGGTTCCTGTCTGTGTGTTTGCAACAGTACCAAAACAATGACTGAACAAATCTCGCTTTTTTGTTTGAGAGAGACAACGTATTACCCGTGGATCACAGGAAATCCATATCTGGCATAATGAGCAAATGTGTTGAACACTCTTCAGTTTACAGCATCAGTACAGCTGGATTGTCCCATGGCGGAGGTCTCTGAGTGCCAGACAGTCTTTGAAATTGATTACAAACATTTACAAACAGAAAAGCCTAACTCACTTTGGAAAATTGAGATTTTGAGTCAAATGTCTCAACAACTTTGAATCAGTTGACATGAACTTTGTTTTTTTTGAACCCTCAAGGTCAACATTTATTTTATCATAATTTCCTGGAAAACTGGAATGTTTTTCTTATTACCCTCAACTTTACTGATCAGCTAATGTTAGCATGGTACACAATAAATGAGCATTTCTGCTGAGGCTCTTCTTCTCGATTCCTCATTTCACCAGGTAACAGAAAACAGTAAAAATGTTCTTTCTGTCAGTTAATGCCATACAATCAACTGTGAAGTTTTCTATTTAAGCTCAAGGCCACACACTCGGGGAAATGATCCTTGAACCAATGCACATCAGAGGTGGCAGGCCATTCACTGCTTTGAATTGACCCAGTGTTCCTAATAAGACTGACACCATTATACCAGCGTACGCATGGTACAGTCTACAACTATGAAAACTATGAGGACATAAATGGGAAATGAGGATAATTAAAAGATGGGAGGAGCGTTGAAGAAGCAAAAGTTCAACCAAGCATTTTTTTTCCTGTGCTCTCTTTTGTATTCTCTCGGAATAAGAGTTGGCATAAAACAACTCTGGCAGCTTTTTGAAGGACTGGCAAGCTTTTCTGCAGCCTAGGCTAATGGAGTATTATCTACAGAGCCAGATTCCCAGCTTCAATTGTGTGTGTGTGTGTTTGTGCGTTGGTGTGTGTCATGCACGCTTTGGCGCACAGTGTGTGGTCTGCCTGTGTGTGTCCTCGATGCAGACGTCCATGTAAATAATGTTTGGGAAGCGTTTCATAGGCCACCAGTCGCAAAAGGTCGCTGAAAAATGCAAAATTCATCTACTCCGTGCCAGGTAAACTTCCTGGTTGGCATGGTGCTTTTCATGCCACACAATATGTGGACCTGAATTGAGCCATAAACCCCCATTTGATAACATTTTGCTGCAAAGGACCCCTTCTAAGAAGAGCTTCAATTTAGTTACAATACAGCAATGGGAAGACTTTAAAACCTTTCTTGCTGTAGGCACGGTGATGAGATCAAGTCTGGATCAGAATGGTCTTCTACATTCCTTGCTGTCTGAAAACCAACAGACTTTGTTCAGCTGGTTCTGTTTTCTGGGGAGCATGTCGAGCTTCTCCACACACTCCTGATGGCTCCTGTAAGCGACTGCATTTGGGGGGCTGATTTCTTGCCTCGTGTCAAATTTAAAAGTTGCCATTGTGCTCGTGGGGCTTTAGTAGGCAAAAGAACATTTTATTTAAACCCCTAGCTAATTCTTGTCTAGACAAAGCGAGCTGCTAGTGACTCTGTGGGAAGGATTATCTCTCTCTGATGAGTGTAACCTCTAAACCCCCCCCCC
>OOFC01013844.1:0-22111 GCA_900323345.1 Pseudochromis fuscus | reverse complement strand
CTAAACCTGTCGATCACAGTTAGCCTCTCCCATTCACCCATGCAAAAATGATTTATACGACAATTGATATAGTGCAATGTCCCTTTAAATTACCCTTTAATATGTAATTAATATGCTACAACTGTGTGCATACACAGTACCATCAGTGTGACTGAAATCGTTCCAAAGCCCTGCTGTTCTCTTGACAGCTTTAATATACTTAATAAATAATGATTTGTACGTGAGCCACCCGCGCTCAGCTGGCCGGCTGTGTGTGTGACTGAGCGGGCTAAGCTAATCAGCACACTTCCTTCTTGCTAATCCATTAATTTAGTAGAAAACAAAATCTGTAGGGAGACATTCAGGTGTAAGGAGGCGGTGCAGCAGGTGCAGCCAGCAGACTGGCAGCCAGTCACTTCTTAATGTCCCCACCCTGAGGACTGTCTTGTTGCATGTATAGTTTGACTACTGATTCAGATTGACAATTTAATTGAAGTGTGCAGTGAAGAATACTCACTGTTTGGTTTCTCAGTACTTATGTCTATCCCTCCTCTGTTTACATTTACAGTGACATGACGTGCCTTTCCTGCCGTCTGAGTCCCGTCTTTGAGTCAGTGCTATAATATAATACCAAAGATGCGTGCTTGAGTCAGTAACCAGCCTGCCGCTCGGTGCAGGTCATTGACCATTGTAGCTGCAGTTGAGTGCTTGAGCATAATGCCACCTCTGATATGGAGCTATTTATGTTGTGTGGGCATCTTTATTCATAATTAGTTTGTTTATCCTCTCTGGGCAACTCTTGTCTTTTAACCTTTGTTCCTCCAGGAAAAGTTTGACTATTTTTTTCAGCTCTTCTGTGTTTTGTGTCCGTAGATGAACAGGCATCCGTTTGATGTATATAATCTCAACCTGCTCAGATAGTCACAAGTGATCACTTTTCAGCTCTTTTGTCCAAATTGAATCTGCTGACACAGCTGAAGACCTGCACAGTAGCTTCCATGCTGTTTTTAATTTTCATGACTTGTGTGTCTCTCAGCAGCGGGAGAGGTTTCTGCGGCACAGTGACACTGGTCCGGGTCCTGCAGGTGACTGGCCCTCACCAGACTCCACCACCTCACCAGCTGGTTCCAGGCCCATCAAGGACGGCAGCGGTGGCTGTGCCAGACCGAGAGCGTGGAGTGTACGCACCTTCCAGGACTTCCTCCCTCCATTACCGCAGCTCCATAAGAAGTGGTGCAGCTGGAACTCCACCAGTCCCTTCACCAAGCTGGTGGACAACGTCAGTACTAGAACCATTACAGTGTTTTCCCTCCCAGGGCCGTGTGTGTCATGTAAGGCTGATGGAAAATAGTCTGTGCTCTTGTTTCAGGCTGTCAGGAGAACTTAATAACCTTATGAACAACACAGCAGTCAGTTGGGATGGTATTTGTCTTAAAGGGGCCCAGTAATAAACTTTAAACATGCAGGTAGCTTTGGACTTACAGTGTCAACAGATTGTTAATAGTATCCAGAATAACCAGAACATTGTGGAGGGCTGCTTTATTTTGTATGAATACAATTCTATTTACTTTGATTGTATTGAGCTGGAGGCAGAACAAAGATATGTCACAAAACCTGGACAAATGAAACCCAAACTATCTGCATGCCTAGACACAACTACAATGCACGATCACAATCTTAAATCCCAAATTACACAAACTGATTTTTTTACTTCCATTTAGTCAAGAAAAAAATTCAGAGGTAGGAATAGGATGTTCTGAGAAATAAAATCCCCAACCTTTATGCCAGCAGCACCATGTAGTAAATACTTTCAACTCATCAACCAACCAATCAACATTATTTCTGAAGCACTTTAACATCAACCACAACTGAACCAAAGTGCTGTACATCAAAACAAGTAAAATGTAATGCATATAATTTGCAGTATTGTTTGTGAGTGCAGACAGGTCACATGTGACGTATCCTGTCTGGTTGCATTAGTGGTGTGTGGTTGATCCAACCTAACACAGAAGCAATGTGGCAATGTTCTCATAGATTCAGCCATTTTAACCCACATTACCTCAATGCACAGTCTTAGAAATAAAAATAAATAGTAAAACAAGCTCCATTTCCCAAGTCATAGCAAAAATGTAAAACTTTGTATGTACAATTAAAAAAAAAATAAATAAATAAATAATAATAATAATAATAAAAAAAAAAAATTGCACGGTGAACGGTTACAGTGCATTTTAATGTCATGGTATGAAAAGCAGTTTCTATGTAGAACTCTGTTTCCTGCTGGGTTGTTCACATTACATGGTCCTGGTATTGTACATGCTGGCTGACATGTGCATCTTCTCCCTTGACAGGTCTAAAAGTCTGTTGTGAAACAAAGACAAACAGTATCATGTGTATCTTTCCAGGCTCCACCTAGTTTGGTAGCAGACTGTAGAGGAGACGACAGCAGAAAGGTTTTCTCTGATGTTCACCTAGAGGCCAAGGCAGACACCAGCACCGTCTCTGACTCTTCCATCAGCAATGCCTCCTATCCCCTCACGCAGTCCGCTCAAAGGCAGCGCCGTCTCAACTCCACCAGCAACCTGCGACGCTCACGGTTCACAGGACCTTGCTTTGGCCTGCTCTCTGCGACGGCAGACCCAGTGAAGGCCTCCGGGGCTCTTCACTCCCCCTCAGAGGCGAGCCCTGGCTCAATTTCCTCCACCCAGTGTCAGATCGAGAGTGGCCAGGCTGGAAAGAGGCGTGATTTCCCAGGCGAGGGCGATCACATCAGTGTGCCTGTGTTTGCCATCTGTGAGGAGGAGGACCGGCAGCCACTGGTCTCAGCTGAGCTCCTGGACCAGACCTCTGCCTCTGCTATGCTGAACGGACTGGTTAGGGGGACATACGAGGGTAAGAGGCCTGCCGTAGGAAACACTGGCCTCAGCCCCCAGAGGGCCAGACCAGAGTGGAGGCCATGGGGGAGCCAGGTGTCAGGGGGGGTCGGTCCACTCCCTTCCAGCACCCTCACCGAGTCAAACACAGTCAGTGACAGCCAGCCATCTCTCAGTCTGTCCACAGGGCTGTGCAGTGTGACCAACCAGATGTGACGAGATGGTGAGGAGCAGGGACTTACTGTAGGTGGGCCAGTTATGCATTTCTGAACTCTTTTAGTGTCACTGTGAAATATATAATCTACTCCTTTGATTTCTGAAATCAACTTCTGCAAAATTATTACTACATACTGAATCCTGTAGCTTCTGGTTCTCACTCGTAGTTTGTTTTTTCTATTTTTATACAGTTATGTATCGACAAAGAAGAAATAATATGCTGCTTACTGTACCACAACTTTGCTGCTGTGGTGCTGTGTGTTTAAAAAAAGATGACTGATTATGGACAAAAAGTATTTTTTAATGACTTCATGACTCCCAACTTTTACCCCGATTTATTGATTGGTTATAGTTAAAATACTCCAACCATTGCACTTTGCATGTAGTAGCTCTATCAATGTGGATTTTGCGCTGCCTCCTCCAGCTTCCTACATTTTCCTTAATGTGGCTCTTCATGTAGTCATTTCTTTAGCGCGGGCTAATAAATGTGCACACAGTGACATTACCCAGAAGGGTTCCACACAGCATAGATCATACATTTATATCAATGTTGCAACAGTGTATGCATACAGTATGTACTCCTGAGGCTGATACTGGATTATAAAAGGGAAATCAAAATAAAAGCATATAAAATACTAATATACACCATTACTTAGTACAAACA
This sequence comes from Pseudochromis fuscus, assembly GCA_900323345.1. Lineage (NCBI taxonomy): Eukaryota > Metazoa > Chordata > Actinopteri > Pseudochromidae > Pseudochromis > Pseudochromis fuscus. Next base: position 18,382 of record OOFC01013844.1, on the reverse strand, counting down.
GAAAGCTAGCACTCACAATAGTATTTAAATATAAGTTGTTCTGAATTATTGTAAAGTTTTAATAAAGACAGAGTCATTCACATGTTGTGTCTTTGATTTGATAGAAAATGGTTCAAATCAGCAGGAGCCTTAACAGGGTTCACACTAATGAAGAAATCAGTCCCCAGGACATTTCCTGGACACATGTCTCTGTGACTGAAGGTACGACAAACTGAGCTGTTTGTGGAAGTTGCCTTTAAAACCTTAATTTAAATATGTATTATGTCATACATAAAAAGTAATAGAATAGCATGTCATACAAAAAGTCATAGTTTAGCATGAAATATCAGTATATTATGTATAATAATATCTCATCAAAGAATGCATCACATCACATGTGCTTAAATGTGTCAGGGTTCAGTATGTCATAAAACAATGCCACAGCATATGTCGTGAAAATGCAACGGTATCATTTGTCAAAAAAATCTGTCATAAAAAACAACATAAATAGTATGGAATAAAAAAATGCATTGTGTATTATGGCATATGAAACAAAGGCATTTAATACTGTGCCATAAAAATGTCATAATGTCATGAAGTAGTTTGTCGTAAGTGTTTAGTATGTAGATATTACATTTCTTGTATTTTTTTGCCATAAAACTTTATTTATTCATCTTCTAAACCTGCCTATCCAATTGGGTTGTGTGAGTCTGCTGAAGCCTCTTCCAGCTCACAACAGGTGAGAGGTGGGGGACACAATATAGATATTTATATAAACAAAAATATTATAGGTTTTTATGCTATAAAAACATCAATTGTATGTCAAAAAATGTCAGTATATGTCCTGAAACTGCTATAGTTTAGTATGCAATAAACTTTACTGGGTATAATGTGATTTTTAAAAGATGGTATATTAAGAGTATAACCCTTAAAACAACACTTAACACGAAAACAGTTTGTCATAAAAATATCACAGTATAGCATGTACACTAAAAAAATTTTGGGTTGTTTTTACCCAGAACTGGGTCAATATTGGACATGGTGGATTAATTTAACAGAAGACAATGGGCTGTTATTATCCAACATTTAGTGGTTTTTGTTTTTAGGGAGGAAAAACAAAATATTGAGTAAAAACGATAAGAAGATGGGTGAAAACTGCAAACTGTTGGATAAAACTTAAATGTGTAAAAACAGCCCATCTTACGAGGTAAAATTAACCTAGCACGTAGTTAGTCCAGTATTGACCAAATTCTGGGTGAAAACCCAAACAGCTTTTGTGTCATTGTAGAGAATTTCGTAAAATGTCAGAGAATTGAGCTTCATGCAAATATTACTATGGTGTGTGTTATCTGTGGCTTCCTCCTACGGTCCAGACCGACCCTCGAATGCGGATGCTTGTATGTGCTGTGTTGGTCCTTGATGAACAGGCGATAGTTCATCCACAATACAGTTCAGGTCAGTGACAGCAGCCCGTCCATCCCAGTAAAGTAACAGTGGAGGAAGATATTTAGATGTTGACAAAAGCAAGACTGGTTTGATTTACAGCTATATCATGTCTTTTTTAATTTGTTAAGAAACAGGCAAATCAAATATGCATTTCAAAGACAGTTTTAGCATTGCTAATACAACATACAGGATATTTATCAAACTTATAGTCCACCAACAACAGTTTCTGTGCATGTGCCTAGTGCTACTCTATAGTGATTTAACTAGAAGTCGATTATAGGCTAGACTACGTGTTAAAATAGTGCATTGCATACAAAGTTTGCAGGCATCAGTGAGGATGTCCATCCTTTAAAACTGAGAGATGCGCGTCCACCTTTTTAAACTGATGTGAATGTGACTGATGCCCGGGGTCAGTCCCACGTCCAGGGAGCTGTGATGAGGTAGAACGAAACCTGCCTCTTCCATAACGCTGAGCAGCTTGGTCCAGACTTTTGCACACAAAGTGAGTAAATATTTGCCTTAGTATACAACATAACCCTCCCCAACACACACACACACACACACACACACACACACACACATACACGCACCACCCTAGGGAGAATGCAAAGCACTCATCCAAAGCCTCTAATACCGATTCCTGATTGGAGCGGCTTGGGACTGTTGTTGGCTTAGGGCGCCTGGATCTCCTGTAGGGAATAATTAAAACTCAGCCACTCTGTCGGGGGATCGACCTGGCTTGTGCTGAGGGCCTGAGCTGCTAAGGAATGCCAACGTGGACCCACCATGACTGAGAGGGTAAAAAAAAACAAAACATCTAAACCACCTTGCTAACACCACACATCCAGGAGATCAGGCAGAGGCCAGGAAAGTGCCCATTCATAAGACCATTTTTCCACAAACACACCAATAACAGTACGATGAGCTACATTCCAAAACACACACTGCATCCATATTCTAACATTAACCATGTCTATCAGTATAGTTTCCTATCCTACCTGTGTGATTTATTTTGGAATGTAACTCTTCATGATTACAAATGATTACACACCATGCATTGAATACAGACATCTTTTCCAGGTTGTTTGACATTATATTCTTGTAGATTTAAAAAAAAAAAAAAAAGAGCCTTTAAATGTGTCAGACAAATATGTGCAAATAACTTTGTAGTTGTACAATATAAACAACATTTTTAGACATCCTCAGTAAGTTCTCTTCTAAATCAACTCAAATACTAAATAAAAATGTAGAAAAATAATAAAGACCAGTGAACTCTCACAAAATGTCCTGGGTGTCAGCGTGGGCTGACTTAACATCTACTCCTCACCCTCGTTCTTCACTAACAACAGTGACCCTACAAAAAGAAAAAGAAGGGGACATCTGGACTACTTCATCCTCGTATTTCAGCATATAAGGCCTCTTGAAACTAACATGTGGGTGTTTTAATTTGACTAAATTAGGAGGAAAAAAACAAAAGGCTGAATTGTCTTTTTTTTTGACAGTAGACATCAGTAATATTTGCTGTGCATGTTTGCATGATGGGAACTTTCTGACACTTGGGTGATGATAGTCATAAATGAGAGGTCACAACTGCTCAATGGCAGCTTATACGATTTGACACTTTGTTTTTTTAAACCACCAACCACCTGCGATCAAAACAAAAAGCAGCGTTGAGTACCTGAGGAACCAGAGAAAATCTAACTCAAATCACCTAAGGTAAGCTATAATATATATATATATTTATGTATATAACAAAAACGAAAAATTAACAACAGAATATACTGTTGTGTTTGTATTGGCACAATTCTTCAAACGCAGCGTATCAATGCTCTTCTCTATAGGCCAATGCCATAATCCCACCCCCGTAGAGCCTACATTGAGTAACGTGCATTTCATAACAGACTAGCCCTTACTATAAGGCTCTGAGGAAAGCGTCCCTTCTACAACTTTAATCACCTTGGAGATGATTATCCAGAGCAACCATACAACAGAGACCCCGGTGCCCTCCTGATGGCGTTACAACACATTGATCCCCTTCCCACAGACATAAAATCCTATACAAATATCACATGGGATTACAAATCTACCCTAGTACGTGCGTGAGGGGATTTACACGTGGCTTTTTGCCTCGCCTGGGAACAAAGTAACGTCCAGGGGACGCGAGAAAACTTGCTCGGAGGTTTGCTGATGTTGTTAAAAATGAGCCGATCTGGATGGTGTTACCACTATTACTGTAATACTGTTGATCACTTTAAGGTTAATCTAACCATACTCAACAGATGTTTTCATCTGCAAAATATTGTAGGAAGACCTGGATTCTAACATCGAACTGTTAAAACAAATCACTAGTAAACAAAGTAAATACACATCAGGTCTTTATACCCTCCGTTACCTAGAGGAGGACATAGTAGAAAACATGCTTGCGGACATCTGTAAGCATACATACATGGCCTTAATCCATACAGATTGCCTTACTCGCTCTTAATCTGAGAAGAAAACTAGTATATTTGATCCACAGGCTGAAGAAAGACACACCAGGAAGAACCTTCACTTGGATGGTGAAACTATTTCACCAGCTGAGTAAATGAAGTGCTCCATCAAAAGGATGTTGGTTACCTGATTAAGCTAAAGAAACGCATAAGCAACAGACAGATCAGTCTAACTGACGTCTGCTGTTAATTGTCCGTCAAGGTCTAAACAGCAGCTCCAAACTTCACTAAACTCTGAACTTTAATCATAACATGCATAGTATCATTTCACACAAACCTGCGTTCAGAAAGACCCTGGCCTGGGTACTACTAATATAACTGGATATTGATTGTAATTTCTGCGTGACGTTGTTGCATAAGGCGGTTAATTAAACTAGACAAGACAAAACTTAACAAGACCGTGCCTCCAGAACGCATGAGATGTTCAGTTATCTACATTGTACACAGTTAACCCACTCAGCTCCTTCAGCTCTTGAATCGTGTCTGCTCACATATGTGGTTGAATTTCCTGAAATTAAAGAGAGAGAGAAAAAATAAACACACTAAGTGTTAAATGTAAAAACACAAAGCCAAAGAGATGAGATGAGCTGGACCACCTTGCAAATAAAGAGCAATGGGGCACAGTTTATACAAGGACGACTCCTAGTGGTAAAATGAGGGAAAGACATGCACAGGCCCACATCTCAGTGTTTGGCCCACAGACTGTTTATAGAAATGGACGAACCAACAAGGGCTCAAACATGAGGCCAATGCAGAAGTGGAAAAAAGTAATAATCGCCATTTTCAATAATAAAATACTGTGTCGATACATTTTTCCCACAAGTCATTCTGATGTCATTAGCTAAAGTGAACTCCTCTTATTAGTGATCTGGAGGTCCATCTTAAATATCAAGGTGTGATCTCCAATGAGAGCAGAGCTGAAGTGGAGACTCATACACATGACCTCCTCCCTTTAAATCCAAATATGGTCACTTCTGGTTCCAAACAACCAATAAGGCAATGTTCAAATGCCAAACTCCACAAAGTAATGGATCATGTGACATCACATTAGCTTCATCCATTCTATATACAGTCTGTGGTTTGAACAAAGTCAAGTCAGGATTATTTGTATCAAACTACAAAAACCGTATTGATCCAAGTTGTGGTTTTTCAAAATAAGCATCATTAAGAACCCAAAAATCTGAAATACAATCCAAATATGTCAACCATCTTGAAGACAGGTCAAAGTCATACACATGGCGCTTAACATACTATTGTTTAAAGAGTTAGTGTTATTGTACATCTTCATTGGATTGATGCATGCAGGTGGTACCTATTGTAGATGAATATTTACAATTATAAAATAGACTGAACAGCAAAAATGGTAAATAACATGACTTGATCAAATGTCATTCCTTTGCTTTCAGTAGAAACTGCAGCTCTTCTGTGTGACCAGCAGGGAGCAGCAATCTGAGCAGAATGAGCTGTTACCTCTGCCAAGCAGGTGACAGATCTACCTGCACTGGTTTGTTTGTTTGTTTGTTTGTTTGTCCATCTGATAGCAACATTGTGGAAAGACTTATGGACAGATGGGTTGTTTGTTTGTTTGAGGGAGAGGGTATTACTCAAGAAACAAATGATTAAATTGCTGGTAACATAAGGAGGATCTTATTTGACAAAAAAAAAAAAAAAAAAGAAATCCCTTTCTATTATAATAAGCGAATGTTCAAACAGTGTTCAGTCTGTGATTGAGGTTTGTGTCCTCTGACTGTTTTCTAGGCTCTGTTTAGTATCTAATAAGACTTACATTGCATGATGTGCCTTCACTTGTGTCCGACAGTTGCGACCCCAGTAACAGTCGGGACGAGACGTTACAGCAGCTGAGGACAGAATATTAAATGACATGATTACAAAAGCAGCTACTTAAAAAAAAACAACAGCAGCAGCACTAATTCCCTTTGTCACAGTGTACAGTGTGTAAGTCAGAATAATAGTTTCCAACCTGGCAGTTCAGATGAAGGGATGTTCTGTCTGTACTTGTAAGCCAGCTCCTTGAATGCTCGCAGGCCGCAGCAGAAGCACAGGATGGTGTTTGCAGAGGTGCGACAATCTGACCGAGAAAAGGTCAAACAAGAAAGAGTATTACTGCTCTCTGTTCAGATGACAGCGTGGGTGTATTTTTGGAAGAAGCACTCTGTGTGTCACAGTGGATTGTTTTTTCCTTTAAATTTCAGCACTCTGTGATGGAAGTGCTTTAGTGCCTGAGGCCCTCACCTGTCAGGAAGTAGGTTCCCTGCTGTAAACCCTGCAAAGACTCCTGGAGCACATCTTTCCACGTCTTCCCCCTGGAGGACAGGTAGTTCTGGTGGAAGGATGGAAACACAAGTGCATGTTAACAACAAATGTAAGTGTGCATGTCGACATGTACTTAGACGCATCCTACAGGGTGTAAGTGGACTCCCCAATTACAGTTGGTACAGCTGAAATTTGTAATCTGGAGAGACTTATTTAGGTTGGAACAGCAGAGGAAATTTCAAAGTTTAAGTGAAAGTGTTAATTGTCGATAGAGTTAAATATTAATTTTAATATAAATATTAAATATCTCACAGTTGTGCTAATTACAATCAGTAAAACACCCAAACACCCATTACATCAAAGAGTGATTTTTGTGGATTTTGATTAGACACCCTATCCTCAGATGTTCCCTAAAAATTAAAAATTACTTTCTTGGGTAATATCCTCTCTTTAAAAAAAAAATAATAATAAAAAAAAAATCAATCAATCGAGACTTGTTTAGTAGTTTTTCTGCAATGCTGCTAAAAGACAAACAGACAAACAAACAAACAAACCAACATAGTGAAAACATAACCTCAACAAAAAATGGTGGATTTTAATAAAACTGGCATCTTACCTGGAGGATCTCTGATTCGTAGTTATTGTTGTTCAGCACACCATCCAGACATTTGTCAGTCAGATTGAGGTCTGAAAACATGAACAGTTGATTCAGTAAACAACAGAGTTGCAGTAGAAAATACCACTAACAACAACAACAGTAAGAATATATCTAAAATGGTATCGCACAGGATTGTTTAAAGGTTCTAGGTTTAAATTCCTGTGCTGCATCTTTGTGGTTCAGAGATACAAGTGCTCTGTTAGCTGGAGTCTAAATTTATCTCAGCTGCTAAAGCAAAGGTTTCTACCACACTGAGTCACCTCTACAGTACTGTGTATGCAGCTTTTCATATACTTCTGTCTTGTTATTATAAGGTTAACGGAGAAAGTTAAATACCTCATAATGATGATGCATGTTCAGGGATTAGATGTAATATGTACAGGCACAGAGCTACTGTAGTTGTTGTGAAAGGGAAGTCTTTATGGTACTTTTATTCTGCTGTGACATTTTGATAACCTCTTATACAAGTATGCAGGACTATGTTTTACTTGTTTTTCAATCTGCTTACAGATTAGTATGTGTGGGAAACACACAGTGCTCCTAATGCCTGAACAATCATCAAGAAAAATGCAGATATTGCATTTGGATGCTATTCAAACTGAAGGCTAAAAAAAACCAAAAAAAACAAAAAACCCCACCACGGTCAAAGTTTAATATGAGCAGAGATGTTCCCTACTACTGTTTGCCTAAACAGATACATACCACTGAATTGAGCCAGGCAGCCCTGGCAGCCAATCCTCTGGCAACCCCAGTACATATGACAGAAAGGTCGCTGGCACAGCACACCTGCCAACACACACACACACACACACACACGCACATCATCAACAAGTGATTCAAACATGTGATCAGCTGGTTAAGTAGCACTAAGTACAAGATCATTTTACATGGACTATGTCCCTCAAGGTGCATTTAGTTCACTTGTCTTAAACTGACTGGTTTCTATCATCTTTGAATCTGTTTCACTGTAATTACACATACATTTCTGAGGGAGACCGTATAATTTAACACAGACATTACATTTGTGCAGAAGGACTAACAGGTGTCGGGGCCACTCACATTGTTGAGCTGCAACCTGCTGGTTGTTTAGCTCGGCCCGTCTGTCTGGCATCGGCTGCAGGCAGCAGGTGCAGATGAGATGGAAGCCCTGAGGGGGGCAGCGGTACTCCTGAGGAGCTGCACACAGGACAGGAGGAGAGAGAGGTTTTAGACAGGAACTAAGATGTGAAGATCTCAGGGGGCACTTCACAGCTGTTGGCTTCCAGGCACATTTGTGGTATTAGAGCTTCTTGGTGTGAAAAATGGACTAAATGCTGCACTTTGCAATTCGTAAGAAAAAAGTGAGAATATCTGCTAATGCACACTCATTATCACCTGAGGAGATGTCAGAGGATGTCGAGGGCTGCTCTCCTGCAGGCTTTGCAGCAGCGTCCTCAGTTGCTAGTTTGGGTGGTGGTGGAGGTATTGGAGGTAAAGTTGGCAGACCAGGGAACAGATAGTTTGAACTTGTAGCAAACAGCATCTGACTGACCTCCCTCCTGTAGCCGGGACACTGTCTGCACATCACCAGAGGCTGACTGAGGACGAAGAACACAAAGAACAATCATCACCATGAACCATACTTACTGTATTTTCAGGACTATTGAGCGCAACTGTCTATAGCCACTATTGAATTTATTCGAACAGTTTCATGTGGTCCACTCTGACCGGGTCTGATGTGACGAGGGTAATTTGTATCGGTGGCACGGAGCTTGCAAGCTTGTCAAAAGCTAACGAGCTTCCTGCCGCTGATACTGAGCCAGACTGATGTTTAAGTCTCAGGGTTCAAAGCATCAGAAAAAAGTAGCGGCTTATAGTCCAGAAAATACAGTAGTTTTACTTTTAAATCACTGCTATTGCAGCCCAATAGAAATATTTTATACAGCGTTTCCTAACTTTATTAATATACCCTCCCATAGAAAAAAAAATACATTTTGGAACAAAACCTTTTTTTAAACAAAGAAAAAACATGATTCATTCATGATATTAAAATGTGTTTTTCTATCTGTGGAACCGTAGCCTCTAGTTTTCTCATTTGTAAGAGTGTCCTCTGCTGCCCACAAACATCTCCTGTTCAGAAGCTAATTGAACGAGTTGACTCATGTCAGTTACATTATTAAAAATTTGACCTGAGACAAAAAAACCCCAAAACAAAACCCTGCAACAAATCAGCTCAGAGAAATTCCAAACTAGCAGGGAGCAGTATCATATGTGAGCAAATCCCTGTCTGCAGTGGGCAGAACAGGTAAGACGTGATATTGCCAGGCAGACAGGAAATAACGAGATCGAGTGGTGTGGTAACAGCCAGTCTTTGGAAACAACCAAATTCACTGTTGGACTGTTGTATAATTACGAAGCAGATTGACATGGACTTCGCAATTTTCATATTTTTCATGCTCATGATACACCGGATCGACATGAACAGCTGTAGCCTTTAAAAAAAACTAAAAAAACAAATTTGAGTGAAACTAAATCAGTTCATACAATGACAAACAGAATCAGGAGCCTAATCCAATGCTGATTTTCTGAAAATGCAGGCAGACAATTTACCTGATGTCTGAGGAGTCACTGTCATTGTCGGAGAGCTCAAAGAGGTAATCTGAACTGCCCTCCTCATCAGAGAAAGAGCGCTCTACTTTGGGCTGTAACATGTCCTGAGTTATCTTGTTACGGCTGTCCATGCTCTTCAGGTCCTCCTCACTGCGACATTTCTCTGTGGGAGGGACACAGTGTTTTTTTGGGAATCAATATTATTTAGAAAATGATGTAACGCTACCAGATCTTGTTCTCCATTATATCTGCTCTGTGGAAAGATGACAGATGCTACAAATATGATCTGGATTTGTGCAAACCTGGGTGCTGGATGAGGTAGGCCTCCACCAGGTTGTTGAGGACGTGGTTCTTACGAATCCTCTCCACGGGGCAGCGGCAGGTGGGACAGAGAGAAGAACGCTCCATCCAGCCCGAGTAGCAAGCAGCACAGAACACATGCATGCAAGGCTGCAAGCTAAAACAAAAACAAGACACAATTTACATGTGATTGACATGATGCATGTCCACACAGTGACTCCACAGAACCCCAACAAAGGACTGAAGCCTGGACCCTCATCTGTACAGACACAACTTTGAAGAACCTTGAGAACTTACCTGACACAGTCATGCAGCAGGTCTTGGCAAATAACGCATGTCAGGGATTCCTCCATCTTGTCTGTCTTAGACCCACCCACTGGTGGTTTAATCAAAAGATTTCCTTTAGAAGAACCACCCACTTCTGTGCTGGAGGTGTGTGGCAGGCCTGCATCATAGTCTGTATCTGCAAACACAATATTGTACCGCATGTTACACATTAAGTCTCTGACAAAAACCTTCCTGGTTTAACACAAGTTAAAAAAATAAAAACCAATAAACTAACCATGATCAGTTTTTCTCCTCTTGGTTTCTGGCTCCAGGTCATCTGCATCTTTTTCCTGTGGGGTGGCAGCATCTATAGCTTGACCTGGTAAGATGCAGAAACACAGATCTAGGTCAAATAATTAATACGGTTTGTTCTGATGAGGGTGGAGGAATTTAGTGAGGAAAGTTTAGACTAAGGATGGATCAGATAATATAGTTTGTTATTACACCAATAAATATAAGATTTAAACAAAACAAAAAAAAGCAATATTGAAATTTTAACTATAACGCATCATGTTGATGTGTTTATTAGTATTTTCTATTAGGTACAGCAGCAGCACTCATGGGTGAAAGCAAATGATACTGTACCACAAAAGTCAGAGCAACATGTTCCCACAGACTGTTTATAGAAAAGGACACAGCAACCGCTCAAAAGTGAAGCCAATGCAAGTGTAAAAAAGTGCAATACCAATGATGGCCACTAGATGCTGGCTCCAGAAAAACAAACTTGTCTCCAAATGACTATGATTTTCAATAATAAAATACTCAGTTAATAAATTCATTCAAAAGTCATATTGATGTCATAAGCTAAAGTTACTTCTTCTTCTCAGAGATCTGGAGGTTCATCTGAAAATCATTTCATCATTAGTGGATATTAGGCTACAAAAAGAGGAAGATTTAGGGGCGTGGTTAGTTTGATTGCCAGGCCTGGTCTCCAACGGTGACTTTCAAATGCCTAACTCAAAATGTGAGTCCAAAAACCAACAGGTGACGTGATGCGAGCTATGTTCATTCGATACACGGACTATGTACGTTGGGAAAAGACTGGTAGGGATTTGGGAGGAAAAAGAAGTCGCCATACAAAGCAGATGAGAGCAGACTGTGCTGCCAGCTTCACATCCAGCCGACAGTTACCAATACAGGCTGCACATGTAGCTGGTGTTGCACTATTCCCTATACAAATCTCAAGAAGCTCAGTGTCGACAGTGCTCACCATCCGCAGTGTACAGCCTTTTTCCTGCTGTGCTAATGACACTTTCAGCTGAAAGTAGTTCAAGGACTTGCAATACATACACACTGTCAACAACTGCAGAGCAGAAACTGATCCTCACTTAATCAGACAGGATGAATTTCATCAATGCCAGGATGTGATGTCTTCCTATAGCTTTACTTAACCTTTCTAAAGTACACTGCACAAGTGACGCTCACAACGAAGGAATGAGGAAGTGCTAGAAGACCAGTTTTTGTAACCTAGCGACAATAAGCACTTGGAAAAAGTGCTGTTGAAATGAAATAGGCACAGAAATATCTACCTATGGACATGGCAGCAGTTGTGTTTTCATCACTCACTAAACAGACAATTCATTTAAAGAAGAGCACATCCTGTGAATGAACCACACGGTCAACACACTAACCTCTGCTGACATTATTGAATTACAATTATATTTTACTAAGTTAGAACAATATGATATATTTAAGGTCATATCAACCATCCCTCCTTCAAACAGTCAAAATAAACTAAACTAAATTAACATGGCCTATTCTATAGTTACCACAGCTTTTAATGACAATAGAGTGAAAGTCAAGCCCTGTCCAAAGGTAATTAAATAATTTTCTCTGTAAGTGAGTGATATAGCACATTGTTGAGGAGTTTCTGACCAGAATCCTCAGACCAAAGAAACTCAGAGATGCTGTAAGTTAGTTAATTACAATTAATTTGTATTATCTTAAAAAACAAACAAACAAACAAAAAAACTTCACAAGTGTATAAAATGTAGCGTATAAAAGGTAACATCCATCTGTAGGGTAAGCTACAGAAAAATATCCACAGTTTGAAAAAGGTGTGTGAACAGAGAACCTACCAGAAGTGGCGGCTGTGGTTGCCATGGGACCAGAAGAAGAAGGGCTCTCGATACAGAAGTGTGAGGCGGAGGTGGAGGGCTGAGGTTCCTCCTGAGTTGGGTCCCGAGGAGCCTTTGAGAGCATTACAGGCTCCACTGAGAGGGCCATCTCTGAAGCTGGAACAGGAGAAGGACTGTGGGCTGACCTCTCCATGTCTGAAGTACAGATACAGAGCGGCAGGTTAATAAAGAGCCACAAAATTAATAAGTAAAATTGAGGAATAAAAGTAGTTATATTTAACAAAAGAGCTGTGGGGATTTACCCAGCTACATACCATAACCATGTTGTGAAATTGAATGGTAAACATAGGCGATGTCTATGGGGGGGGACAAGAGGAGATGCTGTCAGTCTTACTTTCTTGTAAATCAATACAAATATATTAATCTCCTGGCAAACAAAACAAACAACTCACTTTGTTCTGGCTCACTTTTCCTGTACACAAAGTAGATGACGTCACCATTTTGCAGCATGTGAGTTTGTTTCTTGACTAGTTTGGACATGTTGATCACTGTGCCATTGGTGCTACAAACACAAAGACAGATGAGTTGCTTTACACAAAGACAATCATCAGATCATACATATGTTCACAGCTCTAAAAACCCAGGCACATTCTCGCAAATATTTTTTACATACTATATATTGACTTTCTCATCAGTCCACCAGAGAATTTATTATATTTTTCTGCACATGATACAGGCAATTTTTCGTACTGGAGTTACAATTTGCTTGTGAACATTCAGCTAACAGTACCTCATGTCTTCAAGCCACACCAGCCCTGAGCTTTCATCTTTCACAATCTTGCAGTGCTCCCCTGAGACAAGTTTATTGGCTGGAAAGGACACATAACATCCTGGAGAGAAAAATAATAAAACGCCATCATAAAAACACAGAAAAGACATAACATTTTGACAGAAACCACTCAATTCATTTCCTGCGTTTCTTTTTTTGAGAGGAGAATATTCTGTTTTAATGTGTATCAAAACATTCTGTTATTTTAATTTCTTTTTTTTTGTTTTGCCCTCTGATTGTTCCAAAACAAAACCCCAGCACAACCTCGTACCTGAAACTGTGTTGTCATGGTATTTTTATTTTTTTAAATTGGTCATTACCCAGACATAAGCTAACCAATTAAGCCTGGTAGCTCTGCATTGCAAAAAACGTAGACCCCAAAAGCTCCCGACAACAAAGCAGACACAGGGGGAAATATAGCCCTAACCTTTTCTTAAGCAAAAACCCATACAAAAAAAATCTACTTAATATTCTGCACACATGTTCTCAATGGACATCTTTTGTTCTCTTCACAAGGGGCTGTCTAAGTTTGGTCCTCTAAAGAAGGCTTTGTGTTTTTGAGGGGGAGGTTTTAAAGGCTCCAGACACTGACAGCAATGTCTGTACTACTGACGGGGTTGTCTTTTGTTAAATAGACATCACCACATTAAAACAAAAACAAAAAAAACAGAATAATGTTGGCCACATTTTTTGACAGAGGATTTAAGGCGATGACTACGTCAACACTGTTCATTCCAAAACATACACAAAGTAACCTACCTTTTTTTCTGCCGACTGTGCACTCCCTGGTGAAAAGCAGGATAGTTTCACTAGAGTCCACTTTGACGAGCTTCCCCCACGGCCTTCCTCTTCCGTAACTGTCCATGTCCAATGTTTTTTTTTCTAAGAAATAACGAGAAAAAAGTTTGGAGTGTTTTCTCTTAAATAAATGCTCTACTCATTTATCTCTGTGGCCCTGTTCTTTAGACTAATTGAGAAAATAATAGTAAAGAGAAAGTGGAATTATTTGATGTGTATGGTGTAACCAATGCCCTTTTAGTTTCTATATTAGTCAAACCAAAGATGCTTCAATACCAGGAAGATGGGTTCTTGAAAACCAAACCAGGCCCAGAAAGCAGACACTTGAAGAAACTAGAGTTTCAGGCAGATACAAACTTTTTTAAACCATGACAATAAACTTTGCAAAAAAGATCCACACAGCCAGTCTTCACTTTATAGTTCATAGAATATAGACTGCATTAATTTCAATAAGATTTCAGCTTGCAGAACCTCAAATTACCCTTGTCTCTCAAGCCATAACTTAATTATTTAAGTTTGAAATAGAGTTTACATTATGTTTATGCTTGCCGAGTTCAAAAGAAAAACTTTACGCAATCACAACATTATGACAAACATTAGAATGAACACCTTCCTGACTAAATAAGTTTCTCATGAAGTTCGTTGAGGAAGCTCTGAGGGGAAATCCAAACAGGGCGAAGGCTCAGCTTGGTATTTCTCAGCTTACTAGCAATCTAGCATTACGCCATTAGGCGATTGAGTTCTGTGACAAGCTATAAAAACGTACTTTAATTGTCAACTATCAGTGTGGCGAAATGTTTAACCACACACACGCTGGGGTATATCATCACAGCTAACGCGAACACACACAACTTCGGTCAATAACAACACTATAAGCTAACGCGACTGCTAGCATTAGCAGCCCTCTATTCTCCGTGTATCCCGGAGAAACGGGACAACTTCACTCCAACTACCGGAAATTAAAGAAACACTGTTCTTGTCTCGTGTCTGAAAGCGTCACTTTACCGTCAAAAGCCGTGCTTGTTGTCCCGGTGGCTGTGTACACAACAGCTTCTCCTCTTCATGTTCCAGCTAGCTTCAGGCAACAGACGCACTTCCTGCACCGTCATCAGCTGATGGAGGAGGGGCAGCTGGAGTTTGTACCTCAGTGTCAGAGTATGTACGTATGTGCTGAGGGGGTCTCCTACAGGTGTAAATCCTATTCATTCATTCATTCATTCATCTTGTGTACCTTCAATCCTATAGCAGCAAAAATGTATTATTAACATTATTATTATTATTATTATTATTATTATTATTATTATTATTATTATATATTATAATATTATAGGTGAAAATAAGTTTTTTAAAATATAAATAAAATATATACATTCAGTTAGACAGTATGGGCGGAGCAAGTGGGACCCAAAATAAGGCCAGTGCGGAAGTACCAAAAGGTGCAATGGTATGGGTGCAATATACTCGACGGCCGCTGGAGGCTGGCTCCAAAAAACGCTGAACTACTCAGTCAATATTTTTCGCACAAGTTATTCTGATGTCATTAGCTATAGTTAATTCATCTTATCAGTAATCTGGTGGTTCATCTAAATAAAAATCACAATAAAGTAAATAATAGGCTTCAAAAAGAGAAACATTTAAGGCCGTGGTTAGCTTGATTGATAGGCCTGGTCTCCATTGAGAACAGCGCTGAAGTTGATACTGATTGGACGGTAACCTTGGGTTCAAGGGCTAGACCCGCCTCCCCCCTCCTTCCATCATATTATCTAATTACCGTCACTTCTGGCTCCAAACATCCAGCATGGCGACGTTCAAATGTTGATCTCCTGGCTTCACAAGTCCACAAACCAACAGGTGACATCACACTTGCTTTGTCCATTTCTAAATGCAGTGTATGGTTGGTACATCATCCAGGTTGCTCTGTAAATGTTGAATTAGGAATACATACATGTTTGTATGATGTGGTAACATTTTTGTAGTTTGCAGCAAATGCAGCTACAGCTGAGACATAAAAATTGTGCCCAATGCATGACATGTGAAGGTTATTGCAGTGGTGTTGCCAGTCTGAGGGAAAAAGAAACTTATATCCACTTGATTTTGTTAACAACAAAGCGCTCAGAGAGCACAAACTGCCAAGGCCTGATCCATGTCTGATTTTTCAGATTGCAGACATTACCTGCCATAAACTGATGATCTGTCCACCTCTCACCCCATGCTAGTTGGCCCCAGACCCCCACCCCCTGCAGCCTGATTGGATGAGTGGGTATAGAAGATGGATGGATGTAAACATTATCATCCTGCACGTGAGTAGATTTTCAGAAAAAAATGCATGAAGAAAATGTTATGAATTTCTCCCAAAACATTAAACTGTTTTTAGTTTGTACCTACCACTTTCTTCTTCTTCCTCTCTGGCCCATAAACATAGTGGTGTTATGCAGTCCACTAGTTCTCTTGGGTGGGGCAGGGGGGATTTGCTTGTTCTCTTTCACCAACATTTGATCACTAGAAGAGATAGGGATTTGTGTGTGTGTGATTTATATTTTTTTAAATTTTGATCTGTGAATTTCTTTAATGCTGCTAACAGACAAACAGACTGGTGCAGACATATCCTCCTTGGTGGAGGTAATAATATTCTAGAAAAAAACAAAATATCAGCTAATCAGTGCTGGTGACATGCAGTGCTGTTTCTTTAAGTGACTGAGGCTCAGGATGTTAATGATGTTTGTCAGGGCAGGACAGCCTCTGCTACATAAAGATTGCATGGAAACAGGCCTGTATGTTATTTGTGTCTCAGAGACACAGACCACTCATCCAATGTTCAAATAGTCCAAACACTGCAAGAAACTGATTATTACTTCTGAAGCTGTCTCCATCTCATCTGTAGTCAAAGGTCATCCAGTAGCAACAGGAGACTTCACACCCTCTGTGTCCTGAGTCAAGATTCAAGATTATTATTTTATTATCCAAGTGAAATTTTGTGAAATTTTATTTACGATTATTAATTTCAAAAGTAACGCTAACAGTAATTTTTGAAACAAAAAAACAATTGAGTCTTGACAGAGGATATTTACAATAATACCTTGAAATAAATACAAGTATAAAATCTGTTATAAACAAAGGAATATTGCACTTGTGAGTGTGTGTGTGTGTGTGTGTGTGTGTGTTGTGTTGTGTTGCGTGTAATGAAGGCTATGTTGTGGGAGCCACTTCTTCAGTAGTTCAGTTTCTTATGTCAGATTTGCTGCTGGTGTCAGTGGATTCATCAAAGTGGGCTCTTTCACAAAGGCTGCAGCCTCAGTTAGAGGGAGACTGCCCCACTGCTCTGTCTCCCAGAACCTAATTCCTCCTTCAGAGCGCCAGCTTCATTATTCGGATCCACCTCATCCCGCTGCTGAAAACATCAATTCAGTACCTGGCTGCTCCAGCTGTCAGGTGATGTTGAGGAGATGGATAAGGTGCTTCAGACACTGCCTGTCACCTTTCCTCAGAAGTTGGCGGATGCAGACTTGAATAATGCCATTCTCCAGCAGATGGGCTGCAAACTGCCCGACTATAAATTTGATATTTACAAGCCAAATGTCTTGGCTGCATTTGGTTGCAGTACATGACCATATCAACAAGATGATTTGACTCTGGTCTGTGTCAGAATTACATGAATTAATAAATTAGTTTAATCAAAATGCATTTAACTTGAGTATGAATAGAAACTCTGTTGTGTAAAACTGCAGTTTTCACTAAGTTTCAGAGGATGTTTCCAAAGTCAAAAGTTAATTCTTTAAAGTTTTCAAGAAAAAAAAAAAAAGACATCTAAGGGAGACAGTGTGATGCACTAAAAAAACAGCTTCTCCGTGGACTTTGTGGATGTGTTTTTGGTCAAAAACACAGGAATGTTCTTTATATTCATCATCAACTTAACAGAATGTACATGAGTTACATCTAAAATAATTTTCACCTTCTTCTTTTCTGTACATTAAAATGACAATACAGGCCATTCTCAAAGCGAGTGCGTTTTCCAGCTTAAACAACAGCTTAATACAAAATCTATGATTAGGTGATTAAATAAACCTCCTGCTTGTTCTATTGGCTGAGTCTCATCTGTGAGTCAACAAATATACAAAAAAAACACCCATACATTAAAAAATCACCATTACATTAATTCAGGGCAGACTGAGGCTGCTCTTCAGCTTTTACTACACACTGTTGTTTGTATCCGTTTGTACCTCATTATCTGTTTATATCCAGAAAATCAATATTGTTCTTAGATCATGCACAAAAACTAGAGAAATCACACACACACACACACACACACACACACACACACACACACACACCAACCACTTAAATCATGTATACAGCTGTAACAACACACAGTTCAATACCTTCTCTTTACAGGGAACCCGGTGTTCAATACTGGCTCAGTGCTTATCAGGAGGACTACTTCTGGTCTTTTCTTTCTACTGTATACTTACTGTATACTTACCAACCCAATGCAAGGCTGTGATTATTTAAATTGATTATTATAAACCAATATTTCCCTGGAGGGTTGGAAATACATTTACAAATATCACAGAAGGCTTTAAAAACTGTTTGATGTAAGAACAGCTGATTTTATCCTCAA
>OOFC01013842.1:0-10272 GCA_900323345.1 Pseudochromis fuscus | reverse complement strand
GAGTGAGTACAGAGGAGTCAGTGTTTGACAAGGCTTGGATCCTTGGGGTCTCAGTGTAGAGCTGCAGTGAAGATCATGTCGTGCAGGTGGGACCAAACACTCATGTGTCTTCTAACAGGAGGATTCCTCGCCCTCATGGTCCACACATGGCCGACTGCTGGTGGATTATGGCAGTGCAAATAATCTACTTGTCCCTGTCTGCTCCATCATCACCATGAGCTCGTGTTTGTTCAGGTTACAGAGCACGTCTCAGGAGCAGAGCGCTGCCTCGAGAGAAAGTAAAGAGGCATCACAGGCCGTCTCGCTGCGGTTGCATTAGCTGTTGTATTAGCTGTGCAATTACTATTAAATAAAACGAAGTGCTGTGATTTCTAAATCCCACCAGGCTGCAAAGTTTCATCAGAGTGAATGTCAATGTGAGAAGTGTAGAGAGAGTCTGCACACCAAGACAATCAAGTTGCATTTTAAGTCTTATTGCACTCCATGATACTCAAGTCTTTTACATTTATTATGTGCTGTAAAAACTCGTGTTTCCATTTTCACCCAAATGATTTCTTGACAGTATTGTGCAGCTGTAGAGGGAGGGTGCGTGTGTGTGTGTGCGTGCTTAAGATTGTGTCTCAGAATGTGTGTGTGTGTGTGTCCACAGGAAACCAATCTGACCCGTGGGATTAGTGGCTGAACTTGGTGAGTGACTCTCATTCTGTTCCAGATGTTTATCACGTCATAAAAGCTTTAAGTCCTCTGTGAGAAATAGGTAGGAACACAACCTCCTTTCAACACACACATACAAACAGAAACACACACTTTCCAGCTGTGGCCAGTGGTGTAGCCCAGTGACAAGTCATAGTAACAGGAAATCAGATTCTCTGGGAGGATTTTAAGTCACACCATCACACACAGAAGCTACACCACTTGAAACACCTCATCCTGAAGACTATGAGCACAGGCATCAGCATGTGGCAAATGTAGCCACAAGTAGGCTGTGATTGACATGCAGTCGGTACAGCACTGACAAGTCATATCTAAATAAGAACAAATTCTTAAACGAGCCCATCAGGACATGTCATTTCAAACATCTGGCGACCTGTATTGCAGAGCAAATAGATCCACATGCTTTTTATTGAATCAATCACAGAGACACGCTGGACTCAGCATAAACTCCTTTTGGAAGTCTGCTGCGCCTCGATCCAATCGGTGCCAGCAGTGCGTAATGAGCGCTGCGTGGCTGGAGCGCAGCAGCTGGCTGTGCGAGAAGAGGTGTCAGTCATCATCCACATACAGTATCAATCTGAACAGTTGCTAAGTTCTTGTTACCATAATAGTTCTCAATCATGCTCCGACAAGTCATAACTGATATTCCTGCGGCGCAAAGGGGAGCGCATTCCTCAGGTTTTGGTCTAATAAATGCTGAATTTTAAACGTGGGGGGGCGGAGGGCGTGAAAAGATGGTTTAATAAACATACAGCTGTGCATATACAGTGATCAGTGTCCTGACTATAGCTGTTTTTACATATACCCAGTTTGATGGTTTATGAATGATGTGAAGACCTCAAAAAAATCCATCAGGGGTGAATGGGTCGCCTCCAGTGGATTTCATAAAAGACTCATTTTCCTATTTAATTAAACGTGTCTCTATATGTCTTATTAAAGACAGACGTCTAGACGTGCTGTGCAACTTTTAATTAACAAAAAGTCTCTTTGATGGCGAGCTGCGGCCAAACAGAGGGAAGTGAAGAAAAAAAACTTCTTACCGAGATACTGTCTGATGTCCAGCAGGATTTTAGGAGGTCCTCCGTTCAGCTGGTAAAAAAGGGAGCCGAAACAGAAGAGGAACAGCGTAGCCATGCAGAAACCATAACCCCGCAGAGAAAATCGCAGCGGTATCGCAGAGAGTAAGCTGTACTTTCTGTTGTTTCTCTCTCTAATGTGGTTGGGGGTCTGGCTGTTGCTGTGAAGGGGACTGCCGCTGAAATTCTTCATCATCTCCTCCTCACAAAGCGCCGTGGAAAGTCACCCATCCGCCTGTGGAAAGTGAAACTTGTCGCTTTGAGATCATTTGAAGGCGGACAGCCAGTGAACGTGGAGACGCGCAGGCACCCAGATCTCCTCCGCTGCCGGAGCCACGGGGGTTGTTTTTCTTTTGCGCACAACGTCTCGCTGCTTCTGCTGCTCGCGCCCTGCTCGTTTGCGCTCAGTTGGATGACTGTTCCTTCCTTCAGCCCTTCCAGCAGAGTTAAGGGTCCATCCTTCTGCTCCGAGTCTTCTGGGTGTCAGATTACTGAACGTGGAAAGAAGAAAAACTTCCACCTCATACAGGATTTGGGTTGGAGTGGCGGTACGTAAAACAGCGCCATCCAGTGGTCAGCGAGAGCAGCAGGTGGACTTCGTTGAAAGTAGTTTTATTGTGCAACAACCTCAGAAGAACATCTGTGGAAATAATTTGGAGTACAATACAATATTTGCATTTCAGTAAGTGTGGATGATTTGTAATCTGATCATTTACCAAATTGCTGTTGATCTGATGATACAAAGACCTAAATAAAGATTTATATAGGTTACCAATTTAGACCAATCATGACCTTCGCATGCCAACAGACAAAACATTAGTAGAGACATCCCAGATATTTGGTTTGATGTCTGAAGGAGCTGCTGAGAGAAGTCTGTCTGTTCGCCTCTCATGTGTGTATGTTTTAAACTTTCTCTTTCCTCCAGGCCAGTAGTAACAACCTAACGCTGAGCCATATATCTTTCCACGGCAGGCCACCATTAGACTCCACCTGCACTTAAGAGGTAATTCAAAACAGTAACTACCTCACTGAGAGCCTTTCACCGGTGACAGCCGCTGTGTAGTCAAAGACGCGGAAGCAACACATTGCCTTTAAAGAGCAAAATGTAATAATAACGAGCAACAAAACAATTCTGCAGAGGGCCCATTGGCTTGGTCTCTCCTTCAGGTAAATGAATTGTACTGCATATTGCATGCTGGGCACAAAAAATGGTGAATGGATTAAAGGTTTATAGCACAGCCAGCCGGCCAAATCTGCCTTGCAGCACAGGAGTTTATTACAGAGCTACAGAATGGATGTGACTGCAGTAAATCAGGTTAGGTCTAATCAGGACTATTGGACGTGGGATGAAAACTTCTCTGTTGGTGGGATACCTGTTTTGATGTATGCCCATCCATGAAGATGCATAATCCCGATCCATAAAGAAAAGTCCACACAGACCTGGACAAATGTTTAAATTAGTCCAAATGTGTGATGCAGCTTTTCAGTTGCCTCGGGACAGGCCATGTCAGTGCAGTAGTCAGTGATATCCTGGGGCTGTAATTCAGTTTCTGAGTTTTTCTTTACATATTCAGTGAACAGTGCGTCTACTCACCAGTAGTTCCTCAAGGTTTACAAATTAGAATAACAGCAAGAAGCAAAGAGAGATTGCCTTTATTTTTGCATGACCATTACATATTTGAACAGACCTGACTCCACCTGGATTAAAGGCGCCCACTTGAGAATTAATATCAACTTGATTGAGTTTACCCATCTATTATCACAATCGATACACAGTGCAGTGTCTTGAAAGCCAGAGGATGAAATTGTTGGATTTCCCTCCTGAACAATCAAGAAAACGTTAGGGATCAGACCTCACACACATCTCAAACACAGACAGTAATTACCTCTGATCTCCTCAGAGGGAAACAAGTAGAAAGGGAATCTATAGATCAGCTAAAGCAGCACACTCACACTACAAAGGATGCTACTTGTCTATCTGTAAAGCTCTGTATTAATGGAGTATAACATGATCCAGTCATATTCAGGCTAATTATCATTTTATCATTTACTCAGTTCTCACTATAGACTAAACACAGACACATACTCAGGGTTTCTGCAGGTCTCAACAAGTCAAATGTAAGACTTTTTAAAACCGTAATGAAAACAATTTAAGACCCATTTCACATCCATATTGGCAAAAAAGTACAAGAGACATGAAGGAAAATCGGAGGTACGGAATTACATGCTACTCGCTAACCCATATTATTCCACTGGCACTTACCCATCTTATACAAGTAATTCGGCTTTGCTGTGGGCTTTTCTTCAAACCCTTTAAAACTGAGCATATCGCCAGAATAATTACAGGGTGACTAGCATAAATAAATTTACCGTAATTCTTCACCCATTTGCCCCAGCTACGTGATTCCAGTTGATTCTGAAAGTAGACAAGTCGAGCGTTTCGTATATATTACCGACATTACGGTATTTCACAGAAACTCCGTTTGTCGCTTTCAGAATCAGCTGGAATCACGTCGCTAACGCAAATGGTGGAGGAATTACGGCAATTTGATTGACACGTCACTTCCTGTCACCGGTTAACTGTCCGGGGTAAAAGTTACGATTACTTGTGTTCAGAATAATGGCGAGTGAGCTTCAGCAGCATTTTCCCAGCTGTCCTGAGATTATTTCAGTTGTGATTGTCACTGGCAAACAGAGTCATAACAATACTTTTAACTCTGACTGGGATTAAAGTAAATACTGTTTTCACCTGGAAAAACATCAGCCACACATCAGCTGACACCGAAGTTGTAACATCATCTTGGAAAGTACAATCACAGTGGAGTTCAAAGTCTGGTCCATATTTGGGGTCTCCTTGACACTGAAAACCTCAGTGTCCTTCCACTGACAACAACTGTTTTGTAAGAGGAGCCAGACAAGCTGTGGACCTGAAGAGTGGATCTGTTGTGTCGTCTTGATCCTGAGCAGATGTGTGTATTTTTCTAAATGAGGATGTACAAGCCAGACACAACAAGACAAAGTTTCAATGATATTTATCCTTGGATGTCTTCACCAACTGAACCTCTGTCAGTGTAGTAAGCACTAGAGTTTATTATTATTCAGACATCCTCTTTTTTTTTTCTTTTTTTTTTTGCTTGACCAAACCAAAGAAAATACATATAATTTTTCAGCTAAATCTGAGAACCAGACTGGTTTTAATCAAAAATAAGTCTGGTGTTATTATTCCTTTTGTTGCAAATCCACACATTTTTCCATTTTTAATTTAAAATATAATTAAAAAAGGTCTTCACAGGCCAATGTGCAGCGTCACAGTTTACTAGACTGATGAAAGGAGCCAGCAGGCCATGCCCACATCCTCCCAATACTGTGTGTGTGTGTGTAAGTGCATAGCGACAACGAGTGGGTCAGTGTATGGCAAGAAACTGTTTTTATTATATTTCAGAATGACAAATAGTTATGGACATTACTTTTGTTGTTTCAATACACAGGCAAATCTGTATGGACAATCATTAGGTAGATGAAAACCAAATAAAATAATTTGTACACATATTTTACAATACATACTGTAGTTCCTTACTGGCTAGAGCAATATGCATTATGCAGGAAGGTATTGCTATTCATATAGTACAGCTAATTACAGTTGGTATGAAAAAAAAAAAGCAAAAATAAATTATTTAAATATCAATTACATATACAGAATGTGCAACTTCTGCTAAGCATTTCATATATGTAATTAAGAATTTATTTTTGTAAGACTGCAAAAACAAACTGGAAGTGAGTAACTGGAACAGGTTAACTCATGAACGGTTATTAAACTTGGCATTGGGAACTCAATACTAATATGAAATACCAGTATAACCCATTGAAACCCTTAACGATACCTGACAACAAACGTCCATTTACGGACCTGTGAATAAAATGTAGCCAATTTTGCCTATAAAACAGCTAGATTTACCATCTAAAGTGCATTTACAGTGTCAGTATTTTCATTCTTTACACAACACTTCCTGGGTCGTTTAGTTTTTTGTTTTTTTTTAACAATAATGACCCCTCCCATTCCTCACTTTCCCAGAGCACCACTTTGATTGAAGAGGGAAAAAAAAGGCATCAAATCTCTATCTATCGAGTGCCCACTGCAAAAAACAGCCTTTTCAAAATTTAGCAATATGAAATCCACAGAATAAGTCTTCTGGCTATGAAAAATATAATTGTTAGAAATAAGAGGAATAAAAAAACACCACAAAGAATATTAGCTCGTTGTTTCGTACAGAGTGTGCAAATGAAAGAAAAATGACTTCCTGGTTGTTTTGGGGTTTTTTTGGCCCAATTTTTTATTTTTTTTTAAAGGCTGATTCCACTCAGTGTTTCCCTGAATTTCAAGTCTTGTTTTTTTATCATATCTTCAGAAGGTGGAGATCAGCTTTTCATCTGATCTCACTGTGTTTGACAATTTCAGACTGGCATTAAGTTGAAGTTAGAAAAAAAATCCCAAAGAGCTTATTATTCAGCTGTAACTGAAATTCCTCGACGAGACAGTCCAATAAATTCCAGATATGACAGCCCAGATGTCAACTGTGTCTTATTTACCCCCCTGTCCCCCACCACCCCTCTGCAACACGTACAGTCAATGTGTTTTAACATGGTCTCTGCCATGCCTGTGGTTTCTGTGGTTTATCATCTGGGCTTCACAAGAATAAAAATCTGCAATCACTCAGAAACATGTTCTGTGGTCCACATCCGTGCATATCACCGACACAATCTTTCTCAATGTGTGTACTCACAAAAAAAAAAAAAAAAAAAGCTTGCACCTTTGGCACAGTTCAGTCTCAATCATATGTTTAATTTGTTGCAGCTATTCATTCATAATGGTAAGGCAACTGAAAATGTCCTTTGATACACCGGGGGGAATGTATTGTTTCAGTGAAAGCAGTAAAACAAAGCTTCCTGTAAGACTCTTAAAATGAGAGTGAATAAAGTTTGCATCCAGGATATGAAATATAAAAGGTGTGATGTCAGCGGTTTCAGCTTAGAAATGACTGAGAGCATCCAAAAGGCAAACACAAGTTGTTTTTTTTAAAGATATAAATCATTTTAAAATTAAGATGTGCATGATGCTATAATACAGAAACATGATACAAAATAAGCCACCTCAAAGCCACCGGTTATTCATCGTTTGGTGTGTGTTTAGTCGATTAAAAATCCAGAAATGAATCCCGTCTTCGTTGTTATGAACCTGTTAGTGGGGATGAAACATCGAAGGAGGAGAAAATCACTTTGGCCAAACTGTTTCCTTGAAAGACCATCACATGACGGTGTCTCGCCGCGAGAGATGAAAATGAAGCACTTATGAAATATGCAGGAAATAAACTGTCTTTCTGGATTAAAAAAAAAAAATCCATCCTACAAAAGAGTGTGCTATCTTCCTTAAAGGCAGATCCAAGTCTTTATTTTAAGACTTTGGGGGTGTCTCCAGAATAGAAACCATCCCACAGAGCGAGTCTTTTTTTTTTTTCTTTTCAAAAAGGCATCTGATATTTCATCTTGGCTGTCAGGAGAAACTCCTCAATGCCGTAAACATTTGAGAAAAAGACAGAAACAAAAAGAAAATCAGAGAGCGGGGTAGCTCAAGTCTTTTGACATGTGCGAGACAGGAAGTACTATAGTGCTGTGGTCACCTGTGTGGTCGTCTTTAATTATTTTTTTTTGTTTACCCGTGGCCACCTTGCTGTTTAAATGAGATGGTACTGACCAGTGAGTCGATACGATTCCACCGACATGATTACGCCTCTCAGTGCGCGTTGAACAGTCGCGCCTCACTGATCAGGCGGCGAGCGTGTCTTTCATCCCGCACGCCAGCTTCCCACACATTGCTCTCTGTTAACAAGGCCACGTGGCTCAGCGTGTCAATTCCTGCCGCTGCCAGAGATGTGGCGTACATGGGGAGGCCGATGGAGATCAGCCAATCGGAGACTGTGTTGATGTTTCCTAAGGGCAGGGGCTTCCGGCACATCTCTGTCAAACCTCCAGAGGGGATCTATGTGACAGTGGGATTTAAAAAAAAAAAAGAAGCCATTAGTTGCACAGTACTTCCTGTGGTGCAGAGATTTTCACCATTTCCAGCACCTTTGGCAGCGCAAACTGTGTTTTCTGCTCAATCATGCAAAGTTATGGGGTAAAGATAGAGATTATTCAGTCATTTTAGACCAGTTATAAAAAATAATGAAGTTTAAAATTACTTTTAAAAATATTCAAGAAAGCATAATTCGCCTTCTCCTCAACAATGGCACCAGCCTTGGGTGGAAATTAGTGTCGCCACTGCCCTATTTTTCCAGCCGGCATTGTTACTTTCTAAGAAAGCCTCACAGTAATTTATCGAGCTTTAATATTGCAAAATTGCTCCCACAGTGGTCAGTAGTGTTTCCTTACAGCCATGCGGTGTTGTTTACGAAGCTCTTTGACTCGGAGCTGGTCCATGGTGGAGGCCACGTCTTTGACAGGCTGCTCCAAGTCCTCAGAGTAACGCTGCACCAGCGGCTGGGGGATGCCACATCGGCCGTGCTGGAAGAGAGAGGAAGAGATATTGAAATTGTGTCCTGGAAAGATGGACATTTCAACAATATAAATTAAAACTTCACCAGAAGAAAACAGTAAGATGTGTCATGTACAAAAAAAAAAAAAACCCTGACCAGTGAGCATCTTAAAGACAAAGTGAAGTAGGACGACATAAAGGAGAATGTCGACTGCATAATATGCAGACTGAGAGCTGGCTGTTCAGGACTAGATGAAGCAGATTAATACATGAAATGATGCACCAAAGTTGAAAGCACCTTCTGTCAAAGTAATGAGCACAGTCATTGTTTTACTGGCTCCTAAACACTGCACCACTCATACCCGACAACGCTCAATGACACCGAAAGTACTGGATAGAAAGACCTGGATACGGATTTAATGAGCAGTGACTGTTTGAAGGCAGAGAACTGTGCTGAACCTCTTCTGAACATATGCACTTGTTCCCCGTCTCTTTGTTGTGTGTGCACCTGGAGATCTGGGCGATTTCCAGCGAAGCCTTGTTTCGGTTAGCCAAACTGGACCAGAGGTCTTTGAAGGATGAAAGGGTGGACCAATGAAAAATCTCGATATTTTGGACCAACCCTTCAAACTTCTTGAGTCTCTTGAAGCTTTTCAGTAGCTTATAGTTCACTCACACTCACACAATAAAATGCTAAATTGCTTTATTCAATTATCTGATGACTTTACACACCAGTGAGCACATTCATGCAGGCTCAAAGTGCACTGGCACCAACTACAGCCACAATGTGACTCTCAAGCCTCTGCCAATCCACTTATGACCAACGGGAATCCAGCAGAGCTGTGCTGTGGTCTGAGGCGCTATTTCTCACCTCATCCCTTGATGCCTCCGTCTGTTTGCGTATGTGTTGTTTTTCTTGCCCGTGTTGGGGGCTCCGCCATGTTTAAAGGGGCCCGGCCTGGGGTCTGGCAAGTGGCTTTTATAACCCCGTCTGCCTTCAGTGAGATCCAGCCCGTAAACTTAACAGTCTGAACCGCATCATAGTGAGACTCAAGCCACAGTCTTTCCTCCTCAGCTCCAGGGAGCATATTTATTATTGTGCGCCAACACACATACCCCCACACCCTCGCTCACAAATAAATGCCGTCACATATAAAACAGCATCTGCACACAAAAAGAGACACACAGACTTTAGACTCTATTAGTGTCTATTTTTAAATCAAATGAGTTTCAAAGTGAGCTGCTGATGTTATTGGCCCAAACACAGAGCAATTTGGACCCAAGCTGCAGTCAAATTATGACTGAGTTAAGTTAGGCATGTTACAATGCTAAACCAGAAGAGCCTGACGCCAGACGAGTACTGCCCTGAGGGGGGAGGAGGCCCATTTTCACAACAATGAAAATAAAACATTAAAAGTTTGTTTTGCTGTGTGTTAACTAGGTTATGACTTTCTAAACTGAATTCCCCGCGTTATCTCCATACCTCAGCGTGAGTGTTCCTATTATTTAGCACAAAAAATTTGAAATTTCCACCAAAACAATTACATTTGCACACTTTCAGTGGGGTGTCAGATTGCCAGCATCTGCTTGAAGTGTAAATGAACTGGATACAAATTCATCTGAACAAAAAGTTTCGTCAAATGTACTCTGCAATCTGAATCATGACTGATTTTTTTTCTTGTTTTGTGCTTTCGATGATACTTGACTAACCTTGTCAGAGTAGGGCTCCTCAGTAAGATCGATGCCCTCAGCCTGCAGCCGTTGTTCCAGGAGGGTGAGCAGGTCAGGACTCATCTTGGTATGGGAAGCCTTCCGCGTGACGGCCATCTTTCCCCCGAGATCCGAGAGCCACGGAGGCTGCACTGCTGGTGGAGTGCCTGACTCCTCACCCATGGACGAGGCTGATGAGGTGGCGCACGGGCTGGCCGGGGTGCTTGGGGTCTTGGCGGGGAG